>JAHHZJ010006011.1:0-17128 GCA_021437245.1 Aegilops speltoides | reverse complement strand
TGATACCCTTGTTTGATGCAAAAGAATCAATGTTTAATCATTTTGATATGACCTCTAATCTTGGTGATGATTCTGGTTTAATGACTCATTGCATGTTTGCTTATCTCAGCATGTTGTAGCATGTAAATTTGATTCAAATAAGGTTTATTCACCAATGTTGGGATGGTTTAATGATGAACATTGTCAATCTTTTGAAATAAATAAGAGCTTCACTTATATGTGCAAACTGAGTTGCAATATTTTCATGCCTTCTAGTTCTTGTGCTAATTTGTTGGCTTTAGATTTTATGAACTATACAAGTTACTCATCTATTCATGTGTCATATATGCAAAAAATCAAGGGAAGTAAAATGGATGACGATACATATACAACATGTACACCTTGTCTCTTTTGTTAGCCACATTTCAGATTAAGCAACGCCGAGGACGGCTTTATTTTCAAAAGGAGGATGATGAGGACATGATACCTTGTATATGACCAAAAATATTGCATACATGCATATTTGTTGTGATTTCTAGTGCAAACTATTCAATAATCTATTTATGTTATCCGCAAAAAAAATACTTCACACTTTTGTGTTTTGTCTAATTGCAGGTGTGGGACATTTGTACAATCCATATGAAGATAAGGAAGAAAGAGATGTTTATTTTCTGTTCAAAAGTCCTCTCACGTCACTTTTGGCCCAAGAGAAGATAGAGTCCAAGTCTCTCACGCTCTGATTCAGATAATCTGGACTGCATTGCATATACCTGACTCAAAACGCCAACAACTTTTTCATACGGATTCGGAATTGGGTGATTCTTTTTTGTTGGAAAGTAGATTTCATGCTCTTTCCAGCACAATTGAATCACCTTAAAATCGGTCCGGAGCGTTGAGTTATGGATGAAACAATCTGATGCTGCAGCAGAATCCGAGTCAAACTACAAGTCCAAAGGTGTTACGTCACACCTCCACTTGGGCCCATGAGCCTTGTAATGACCTAGGGTTGGTTTTAGGCTGCTTTGGGACGTCCTCCCACCTCCTTGGCCGCCACCCCTTGCTCCTATATAAGTAGATCCATCTAGTAGTGCTCGATTTGTTTATCTCAGGCAGAACTGTTAACTTAACTCTAGACTGACCACTCATTCAATACTCATCATCATCATAGATCGATTACCAATTCACTGCCTATCAAGAGATACCACTTGATAGAGGCGAGGTGTCCCGATCTTTCGATGAGATGATAACTATCGATTTGTGGAGACGACTTTGACGATCCGACTTCAAACGTAAGCACGACGTTACTTTTAGCAATCGCTAAACCAACTCCTAGAGGTTATTGACCACGCCGGAGCACGATCAACTCCGACCACGTAAGGTCTATTCCGTGCAAGCAATCAAGAACAAGCAAGAATATGATAAAAGCAATCTGAATATTAAGTAGTATGTATGAAGTATTGATACAAGGTGGGGATCCGTAGACGGTCTTGGTCTGGCTCGCTGGACACAAACGGCACACGGTTGCAATGGCTAACTTTAACTAAACAAACCTAAGTCTAAACGGTGGTTCTAAGGGCTGTATATATGGAGGAAGAGGTGAATTTCGTGGCCCTTGGTGGAGGGGTCCAAACTAACCCTATCTCTTGTTTCCACACACATGGACTCTAAAAATAGCCTATACTAATGTATTTCGAAATTACATGGCCTGGCTCCAATAATAAGGTGACGAAAGACCTAGAATAGCCTATGGACTAATATTATGAAGTGGCATCTTGTATATTTCGTCCAAGGCTTCATGCACCCTTATGGTGGCTTCAAAGTCCTGAAATCATCACTTGTAACTCCGCTCTTGATCCTCTTATGCATGCCATCAACTCCATGCGTGTTCTGCTCCAATGTTCACCCTTCTCCAAGCTAGGCCCTTCATTTGTAAGCAAAACAAATGTATCCAATTTAGGCAGCATCATATTCTCATGAATATTAGAATCATTACCAAGAAACCAAAGTACCTGGTAATTTAATTGGCGGCGCGAGCTCTAGTAATTGGTCCCAGATATGTAAAAGAGGGGCTGTGGATGTAACAATGGTATTGATGTCCTCATCATCCTCCCTTCTTGAAATGAAGTCGTCCTCACGAAAAGCTCATCTTCCTCACCCAAATAAGGCTTCAAATCTGCAATGTTAAAAGTGGACTAACCCCAAAATCTGCAGCTCAAGTTTATATGCATTATCATTTATTTTCTCCAACACCTTAAAGGGACCAGAAGACGCGGCATTAGTTTTGATTTATGCAAATCAGAATCTATCTCACGCAAATGTAACCAAACAAGATCTCCAAAAGCAAACACCACATGTTTTCTACCCTTATCTCCAAAGATGTTTATATTTAGCATTCATACGCTCAATGTTTTCCTTAGTTAACTCATGCATTTTTAAAATCAATTCAGCACGCTCTTTAGCATCAAAATTAACCTTCTCCTAAGATGGAAGAGGCAACAAATCAATAGGTGCACGAGGTAGGAAACCATACACAACTTCAAAAGGCACATCTTAGTAGTAGAATGCAATGAACGATTATAAGCAAATTCAATATGAGGCAAGCATTCTCCCACATTTTCTTATTTTTCTTTAGAACAGCCCTAAGCATAGTAGACAATGTTCTATTGACTACTTCAGTTTGTCCATCGCTTGGGGTGACAAGTAGTACTAAAAGCGCTTAGTCCCCAACTTAGCCCATAAACATCTCCAAAAGTGGCTAAGAAATTTAGTATCACGATTCGAAACAATAGTATTTGGCACACCATGCAAGTTTAATAATTTCAATAAAGAACAAATCAGCAACATTACGACAGATCATCGCTTATGACATGGTATAAAGTGTGCCATTTTCGAGAATCTATCCACGACAACAAATATGCTATCCTCCCTTCTTTGTTCTAGGTAAACCTAAAACAAAGTCCATCGATATATCCTCCCAAGGAACACTAGGTACAGCAAAGGCATATATAAACCATGAGGATTGAGTCGTGACTTAGCTTTTTGACATGTAGTGCAAATGAGCAATAAACGCCAACATCCGCCTCATCTTTGGCCAAAAGAAATGTGTAGCAAGTACGCCCTCCTTCTTCACGCCTAAAGTGTCCCATTAGTCCTCCTCCATGCGCCCCTGCAACAACAAAAAGACGAACGGAGCTAGCTGGAATGCATAGCTTGTTAGCACGAACACAAACCCATCATTAACTACAAACTTGTTCCATGTTCTTCCTTCTTACAATTTCTGCAATACATCTTTAAAATCAGCATCATGCACATATTGATCTTTGATGGTCTCCAAACCAAATATTTTGAAGTCAAGTTGTGAAAGCATAGTATAGCATTTAGACAATGCATCAAATAACATTTTCTTTACCCTTCTTGTGTTTAATGACATAAGGGAAAGTCTCAATGAATTCAACCCATTTAGCATGTCTATTTATTCTGTTTAGCTTGACTTTTAATATGTTTCAAAGATTCATGATCGTAATGTATAACAAATTCTTGGGCCATAAATAATGTTGCCATGTTTCTAAAGTCCTAACAAGAGCATATAATTCTTTATCATAAGTAGAGTAATTCAGACTAGGCCCACTCAATTTTTTCGTAAAAGTATGCAACAGGTTTGCCATCTTGTAATAACACACCTCCTAATCCAATTCCACTAGCATCACATTCAAGCTCAAAAGTCTTATTAAAATCGTGGAAGTTGGAGTAAAGGAGCATGTGTCAACTTAGCTTTCAATACCGTGGAAGGCTTCTTCCCTGCGGTACCCCAAACAAAGGCACATCCTTCTTTGTAAGCTCATTGAGAGGTGCAGCAATGGTGCTGAAATCTCTCACAAAACGCCTATAGAAACCAGCGAGGCCAAGGAAACTCCTCACTTGTGTGACCGCTTTTGGCATGCGCTAACTCTCAATAGCTTCAATCTTGGCTTTATCAACTTCAATTCCCTCGTGGAGTAACAACATAGCCAAGAAAAGATACTGGTCGGTGCAAAAGGTGCACTTCCTAAGGTTACCAAACAAACGCATCACGAGAGCATTAAAAACATCACGAATGTTCCAAATGTTCTTCCAAAGATTTGCTATAAATCAGAGATATCATCAAAATAGACTACCACAAATCGTCCAATGAAAGCACGTAAAACTTCGCTCATTAATCTCATGAAAGTACTAGGTATTAGTTAACCCAAAAGGCATGACTAACCACCATATAATCCAAACTTAGTTTTAAATGCTGTTTTCCATTCATCTCCCAATTTCATAATGAATTTGATGGTATCCACTCACGCAAATCAACTTTGGAGAATATTGTAGAGCCACTCAATTCATCAAGCATATCATCTAGCCTAGGAATAGGGTGACGATAACGAATAGTAATATTATTGATGCCTCTACAATCAACACACATACGCGACGTACCATCCTTTTTCGCACTAGAATAATATGAACAAAGACAAGGACTAAGGGATTCGCATATAACCTTTGTCGAGCAGCTCCTCAGACTTGACGATAATCTCCTTCTGCTCCTCCGGATTGGTACGGTATGGTGCACGGTTGGTAATGATGCACCGAATTAAGTCAATTTGATGCTCAATCTCGAATAGGTGGTATCCTGTGGCACGCCTTGTGGAAAGACGCCGAACAACTCGCAAAATGTTAGTGACAGCAAGGGGCAAAGAGGAAGGCACGCCCTCTAATGAAAATAATGCCTCTTTGCACACAAAAGCATAGCAAATAGATTTGCTAAAATCTAGCTCATCAATATCAGATTTGGTGCAAGTAAACAAGCACTTTTCAATTTAATTTCGTATAAACAGAGATGGTTTATTATTAGGCTTCATGTGTTGCTCAAATTCTTTTGCCACAATCTGATTTTCACTCTTATTTTCTCCTGTTTTGCTTTATTAGCTCTATTAATATCATCTTTCAAAATGGACTCAGGAGTCATAGGAAGCAAAGTAATATTTTATCCTTATGAACAAGAGTATACCGATTGTTTCTACCATGGTGCGTGCAATTTTATCAAATTGCCATGGTCTACCAAGTAACAAGGAACATGCTTGCATAGGTACCACATCACAATCAACATAATCAGATATGTAGAGATACTAAAATGCACACCTAACAAGACGTGTTACCTTCACCTTGCCGCCGTTGTTGAACCATTGGATGTAGTAAGGATGTGGATGTGGTCTTGTGGTGAGAGATAGCTTCCACCATCTCCATGCTAGCCAAGTTGTTGCAGCTCCCTCCATCTATGATGACGCTGAATAGAACGCTCCTTCACAACTCCCTTGTATGGAACAAATTATGCCTCCGATTTTGCTCACTTGTGTAACCTGCACACTCAAAACACGTTGAGCAACTAAACATTCATACCTGCAAGATCTTCAAAGAGCCATGTATTGTGTCTCATGATCGAATCATCTCCACCGTGTTCCTCATGTAATAAGAGCCAAAGTCTCCTCATCATAGTCACTAGCGGACTCATACCCACCATCCTCGTGAGTAATCATCACACGCTGAGATTTGCATTCTTCTCAAAATGTCCTCTTCCTTACAACGACATTATAAATAATATCACTTGTGTGCCCTGTTGACGCCATGGAAGAAGAACTCATGCAGGTTCGGCAGTGTGCTCTTGGCAGATAGTGGTGGTTGTGTTCCGCTTTCTTGTATCACGGTTGAGGTGGCAATCATGAGGAGATAAAGTAAAGGAAGTAGATGATGCACGTGGTGTCCATGATGAAGGTCACCCTGCGTAAAAGTTAGTCCGCGCCAATGCCTGTCGATCCTGCACTTCACGCTCAGCTTTACAAGCAAGATGGAATAAACGAGTGATATTATTATAATCCTTATAGTCTAGAATTGTCTGAATCTCTCTATTTAATCCACCCAGAAAACGCAAGCATAGCTTCATTCTCCTCAACAATACCACATCTAATCAAACCAGTTTGTAATTCTTGATAATATTCTTCACAGAATTTTTTCCTTGTCTTAAACGCTGCAATTTTTGAAGCAATTCACGTTGATAATATGGTGGAACCCAACGAAGCACGATAGCAGTTTTCAAAGCAGCCCAAGTAGTCGGAACAGATATAATCTACAATGTTCGCACCACCAAACACATGCAAAGCTAGTGAAAGCACAAAAGCAGCAGGAACACGTCTCTCCTCAGGATATTGTAAACATGTAAATCGTTGTTCGTTTCTAACTCCCAAATAAGATATATATCGTGAACATATCTACCTCAAATGGTGGAATATTCATTTCAGTTTAGGAGATGGTCATGATCTCGCACTGAGGGGAGCCCTAATATTGCCATTATTTGCATGTGGACGACCTGGTGGTTGTGGTGCCTGGTGGTTGCACATAGTTCTGATGTTGATCAACCTCATCCTCATAATCGCCCACATAATCATCATCCTCCTCTGTCACCAGCAGCAGTAGCGGTGGAGCCAAAGAAGCACCAACAGCAGTAGCAGCCGCACCAGAATTTTGTCCTGCTCAATAGGAACACGCTGAGTCTGGCCCATACTGATTCGGAAGGGGCGAGTTGTTGTCAGCAGAGGTGCGATAGGTGCAGCCATGGTTGTGGAAAACGCCACGAGCAATTCATCAAACTTGCTATCAAGCTTTGTTTCAAACGCTTCTCAATGCCATCTATCTTCTCCATGGCCTCACAAATCTGTTTACTCACATCTTGCACCTGTCCACTCATCATTTGCTGAAATTTATCATGCTTAGTGATGAGGACATGAGTACTTTTGTATATGACCAAAAAGATATTGCATACATGCATATTTGTCGTGATTTCTAGTGCAAACTATTCAATAATCTATTTATGTTATCCAACAAAAAAATACTTCACACACTTTTGTGTTTTGTCTAATTGCAGGTGTATGGGACATTTGTACAATCCACATATGAAGATAAGGAAGAAAGAGATGTTTATTTGTTGTTCAAAAAGTCCTCTCACGTCACTTTTGGCCCAAGAGAAGATAGAGTCCAAGTCTCTCACGTTCTGGATTCAGATTCGAACTGCACAGCACATACCTGACTCAAAACGCCAACAACTATTTCATACGGATTCTGAATTGGGTGATTCTTTTGTTGGAAAGAAGATTTCATGCTCTTTCCAGCACAATTGGAATCACCTTAAAATCCGTCCGGAGCGTTGAGTTGTGGACAAAACAATCTGACGCTGCACCAGAATCTGAGTCAAACCATAAGTCCAAAGGTGTTACGTCACCTCCACTTGGGCCCATTGGCCTTGTACGACCTAGGGTTAGTTTTAGGCTGCCTTGGGACGCCCTCCCACCTCCTTGCCGCCACCCCTTGCTCCTATATAAAGAGATCCATCTAGTAGCTTTTCCTTGGGATTTGTTTAGTTAAAGTTAGCCATTGCAACTTCGTACTTCGCTTGTGTCCAACGACAGACCAAGACCGCCACGATCCCCACCTTTATCAATACTTCATACATACTCGCAATATTCAGATTGCTTTTATCATATTCTTGCTTGTTCTTCGATTGCTTGCAGGAATAGACCTTCGTGGTCAGTTGACTGTGCTCGGGCGTGGTCAATAACCTCTCGAGTTGGTTTAGCGATTGCTAAGGCGCAACGTCGTAGCACGCTTGAAGTCGGATCGCCAAAGTCGCTCCACCAAATCGATAGTTATCATCTCATCGAAGATCGGGACACCTCGCCTATCAAGTGGTATCAGCTTTCAGGTTGTTCGTGAGAATTTCCAGTTTTCCTAGATTAGATTTATTTTCTTACCTATTGTCCAAGAAAAGCCACAAAAATAGTTAGATCTATTCACCCTTTGTCCAAGCCACTCCGAGCCTTTGCAATTTTCTTTTCATTGGTTGCATTATTGAATTATCGGTTGCATCGTCCGTGTTGAGTTGCTGGTCTTAGTGTCTAGTTCCTTTAGAGTTTCGGTTCTGTTCATTATTAGTCACGCCGCCGCTGCATCATTATGCCTTCCGCTGTCCACCATCCCATCTATTAATTTCCACCACGTGTACGCCATTGTTCATTGTCATAATCAGTTGAGGTCATTCACATCTTCGCCAGATCCAATCTGCATCTTATCTAGTTTGTCTTGGAAAGAGGAGAAAAAGAGAGAAAAAAAGAGAAAAAAGGAAAGAAAAAAAAGAAAAGAGAGAGAAAGAAAAAAAAGGTGAGGAAAAAAAGAGAGAAGAAAAAATCGGATCTATCTAGAATCAATCTCGTACCTGAATTCGGATTGAATCTGCTTTTATGCACTGTTCAGTAAAACAGGTATCTTCCTCATACGAAGTCCGTTTTGACTCCGTGAGTACTAACTTAAAGCTAGCGACGAGCCGCATCTAAATAGTTGCAGAAGCTAGTTCAATTTTTGACACCTCAAAATCGGCTTCTAAATAGGTCTTTTGCCCTCTCAAGTTCGTGAACACAGCTTGTTCCAATTTTTCGTGCCAGTTTTAGAATTCTTTGACTCTCATATCAACTCGGAATTGAGTGATTCTTTTGCATTGGAAAGCTTGAGTTAGTAGCATTCTTTGAAAGAATTTATTAGAAAATTGGCTCAAACTTTTCAAGAGGAAAGTTGAGAGAGAGTTGTTGTATGTCCTGCTTGGTAGTTGTTTTCATCATTATCTTCACTATCGCTGTGATCTTCTTCACTTATATCTGGCTGTCAAGAGCTACTTAGTAACCTTCATTGATGCTAGTTGTGCTACGCCGTGACCTCATTAGTGTTCTAGGCTCATGCCTCTAGTCCGTCCAGCCTAGGACCAGCACAAGTACCGCTGCTGAGCGCTTATTCAACATTACATCTTCGAATTGATTATTGCTAATCTTTTGCTACCATATAGCCAACCCAGCTCCACATATTTCTACACCGTATATGTATCGCCTCTCGCAATCGCTTTACACAATCTTCGAGTTATTTGACATCGCTGGTTGCTCGTCACCACCACGCCGCATGGTAAGAACTTGTAAGATATTGATATTTGCTTTACCGTGAGCACTTTACAACCACATCCTAGTAGTTCATAGGAACATTATTCTGGAATTTTGTTTTTGTTTCTACTAATCATGACAGGTTCGAGATAGAAGTTCTTGGACGATGGACACATCTTCACCATCACGAGAGTTGGGACAACACACACAACCACATGGTCAGTTATCTTTTACCGCCATTTGAGGGTAGATTTAATCCTGCTATTTATCTAGCTTGGGAGTTTGAAGTAGAACAAGTTTTTAGTAACCATGACTTTTCTGAACTTGAGCGAGTACGTAGCTGCCACTAGAGCATTTACTGGTTTTGCTTTCAGTTTGGTGGAGTGCATTGTAAGAAAAATATTGATAACCAACCCACAACTTGGAAAGATTTGAAATATGTAATGAGACAACATTTTTCCTCCTTACTATCGCCGTGAATTGCTTTCGCAAATTTGAACAATTTAAACAAGGCAACAACACTGTCCATGCTTACTACAAAGAGTTCAAATCTTATATGCATCATTGTGACATAGAAGAATCTGAGGATGATACAATGAATAGATTTTTGGTGGTTTGAACCATGATATTCGTGCAAGATTTCAAAGATATTCCTCATTGTATTACCGGTATGTATGTTCGTGCTTGTACCTTTGAGAGACAAAGTTACAGGAGGATGCATTGGGTGACTACAACAACTACTATTCCAGTTCATGCTCACCATCGCCGTTGGTTCCTCCACCGCTGCACCTACTAGAGCAGCCCCACCTCGATTGTGAGCGCGACATCATCTCAAGAGTATGGTGCATTGTTCACGCTCTGTATTTACATCAGCTACGCCTTTATGCATAAGGTAACAAAGAAGGTATTGATGATATAATTTCACATGAGAATGATGCATCCCTAGTTAACTTGAATACATCATGTGTTGAGCTACCCACTACCTTGATCACACCACCTATTTTAGAGGATTATGTTGATAATTTGATTTGCCATGTGATCAAACAACCGAAATACCAACAATTTTGAGAGCACCAATTGAATTAACTGTTGATGCAAAAGAATCAATGTTTAATCGCTTTGATATGACCTCTAATCTTGGTGATGATTCTGTGTCGTAATGACTCATTGCATGTTTACTTATCTAAGCATGTTGTAGCATGTAAATTTGATTCAAATAAGGTTTATTCACCAATGTTGGGATGGTTTAATGATGAACATTGTCAATCTTTTGAAATAAATAAGAGCTTCACTTATATGTGCAAACTGAGTTGCAATATTTTCATGCCTTCTAGCTCTTGTGCTAATTTGTTGGCTTTAGATTTTATGAACTATGCAAGTTACTCATCTATTCATGTGTCATATATGCAAAAAATCAAGGGAAGTAAAATGGATGACGATACATATAAACATGTACACCTTGTCTCTTTGTTAGCCACATTTCAGATTACAACGCCGAGACGGCTTTTATTTTTTGAAGAGATTTGCCTGATTAAACGTTGGTCAATTGTTAATTTCACTTTTGTTGAGTAGTACACGCCTCTGACTTCCAACGATTCCACACCTGCCTCGTTCTCTCACTGCACCACCTTTGCTCGGGACACTCGCTTTCTAACAAGGTGTCTCTGAGGATTTCGCCAGGATGCCATTTCTCGCATCTCGGATGGTGGACTCGCTTGCAAGTCGACTTTGACGAACCGACAGAGCGTTACTCGCTCGCCAGCAATCGCTTAAACCAACTCCGAGAGGTTATTGACCACGACCGGAGCACGATCAACCTGACCAAGGGGTCTTCCGCAGCACCGATTGTCCGGGTTTGTCCGTCAAACGGCACGCGGTTAGCATGCATGAACTTTGATCTAAAGGTTTCTTCTAAGAAGTCCAACCAACCCTATCTCTTCATCTCTGTTTCATGCATTTGACTCAGTCCTCCACACCTTTTGCTCTTCTTCCTCCTCAAACCTTTCCAAATGCACTGTCAATCTCTTGATGCATCGCCGGTCTCCTGGGGCAAGAGAATCTGACACACTGATAGAGGCGCCAAATAACCCCCGCCGCAAGTGGTATCAGATTCTCTTGCCCCTCGCCGTCACTAACCTTTGGGTGAGTTCGCTGACGCCTTTCCACAAGACGTAAGCACCGGATTACCACCTATTCGAGGGATTGAGCATCAAATTGACTTAATTCCTGCATCATTACCCAACCGTGCACCATACCGCATCAATCCAGAGGAGATGAAGGAGATTATGCGCCAAGTACAGAGTCGCCTTACAAAGGTTATATACGCCAATCCCTTAGTCCTTGTGTTGTTCCTATTATTCTAGTGCCAAAAAAGGATGGTACGTCACGATGTGTGTTGATTGTAGAGGCATCAATAATATTACTATTCGCTATCGCCACCCTATTCCTAGGCTAGATGATATGCTTGATGAATTGAGTGGTTCTACAATATTCTCCAAAGTTGATTTATGAGTGGATACCATCAAATTCGCAGATGAAATTGGGAGATGAATGAAAAACAGCATTTAAAACTAAGTTTGGATTATATGAGTGGTTAGTCATGCCTTTTTGGGTTAACTAATGCACCTAGTACTTTCATGAGATTAATGAACGAAGTTTTACGTGCTTTCATTGACGTATTTGTGGTCGCTTATTTTGATGATATACCGATTTATAGCAAATCTTTGGAAGAACATTTGGAACATTTACTTGATGTTTTTAATGCTCTCACGGATGCACGCTTGTTTGGTAACCTTGGGAAGTGCACCTTTTGCAATCGACCGAGCATCTTTTCTGGCTATGTTGTTACTCCACAGTGGAATTGAAGTTGATAAAGCCAAGATTGAAGCTATTGAGAGTTGGCCGCAGCTCCAAAACGGTCACACAAGTGAGGAGTTTCCTTGGCCTCGCTGGTTTCTATAGGCGCTGTGAGAGATTTCAGCAACCATTGCTGCACCTCTCAACGAGCTTACAAAGAAGGATGTGCCTTTGTTTGGGGTACTGCAGGTGAAGAAGCCTTCACGGTATTGAAAGCTAAGTTGACACATGCCCTTTACTCCAACTTCCCGATTTTAATAAGACTTTTGAGCTTGAATGTGATGCTAGTGGAATTGGATTAGAGGTGTGTTATTACAAGATGGCAAACCTGTTGATACTTTTTCTCGAAAAATTGAGTGGGCCTAGTCTGAATTACTCTACTTATGATAAAGAATTATATGCTCTTGTTCGGACTTTAGAAACATGGCAACATTATTTATGGCCCAAAGAATTTGTTATACATTCTGATCATGAATCTTTGAAACATATTAAAAGTCAAGCTAAACTGAATCGTAGACATGCTAAATGGGTTGAATTCATTGAGACTTTCCTTATGTCATTAAACACAAGAAGGGTAAAGAAAATGTTATTGTCGATGCATTGTCTCGTCAGCTATACTATGCTTTCACAACTTGACTTCAAAATATTTGGTTTGAGACCATCAAAGATCAATATGCATGATGCTGATTTTAAAGATGTATTGCAGAATTGTAAAGAAGGAAGAACATGGAACAAGTTTGTCGTTAATGATGGGTTTGTGTTCTGTACTAACAAGCTATGCATTCCAGCTAGTCCGCTCATCCTTTTGTTGTTGCAGGAGGCGATGGAGGAGGACTAATGGGACACTTTGGCGTGAAGAAGACGGAGGACGATTTGCTACACATTTCTTTGGCCAAAGATGAGACGGATGTTGAGCGCTTTATTGCTCAATGACTACATGTCAAAAAGCTAAGTCACGACTCAATCCTCATGGTTTATATATGCCTTTGCTCTGCATTCAGTGTTCCTTGGGAGGATATATCGATGGACTTTGTTTTAGGTTTACCGGAAATGAAGAAGGGAGGGATAGCATATTTGTTGTCGTGGATAGATTCTCTAAAATGGCACACTTTATACCATGTCATAAAAGCCGGTGATGTCGCCAATGTTGTTGATTTGTTCTTTCGTGAAATTATTCGCTTGCATGGTGTGCCAAATACTATTGTTTCAGATCGTGATACTAAATTTCTTAGCCACTTTTGGAGATGTTTATGGCTAAGTTGGGGACTAAACTGCTTTTAGTACTACTTGTCACCCCCAAACTGATGGACAAACCTGAAGTAGTCAATAGAACATTGTCTACTATGCTTAGGGCTGTTCTAAAGAAAAATAAGAAAATGTGGAGGAATGCTTGCCTCATATTGAATTTGCTTATAATCGCTCATTGCATTCTACTACTAAGATGTGCCTTTTGAAGTTGTGTATGGTTTCCTACCGTGCACCTATTGATTTGTCGCTTCTTCCATCTTCGGAGAAGGTTAATTTTGATGCTAAAGAACGCGGTTGAATTGATTTTAAAATGCATGAGTTAACTAAGGAAAACATTGAGCGATGAATGCTAAATATAAACATGTTGGAGATAGGGTAGAAAATATGTGGTGTTTGCACCGAGATCTTGTTTGGTTACATTTATGTAAGGATAGATTCCTGATTTGCTTAAATCAAAACTAATGCCACGTGCGCTGGTCCCTTTAAGGTGTTGGAGAAAATAAATGATAATGCATATAAACTTGAGCTGCCCGCAGATTTTGGGGTTAGTCCCACTTTTAACATTGCAGATTTGAAGCCTTATTTGGGTGAGGAAGATGAGTCGTCGAGGACCACTTTCATTTCAAGAAGGGAGGATGATGAGGACATCAATACCATTGTTACATCCACAGCCCCTACATGCTACATATACGGGACCAATTACTAGAGTCACAAGACGCCAATTAAATTACTGTGCACTTTCGCTTTCTTGGTAATGATTCTAATGTTCATGAGAATATGATGTCGCTTAAATTGGATACATTTGTTTTGCTTACAAATGAAGGGCCTAGCTTGGAGAAGGGTGAACATTGGAGCAAGAACACGATGGAGTTGATGGCATGCGCAAGGATCAAGAACGGAGTTACAAGTGATGATTTGTGGACTTGAAGCCACCATATGAGTGAATGAAGCCTTGGACGAAATATACAAGATGCCACTTCATAATATTCGCCATAGGCTATTCTAGGTGTCACACATCTATTATTGGGCCAGCCCATGTAATTTCGAAATACATTAGTATAGGCTATTTTTAGAGTCCGTATGTGGGGAAACAAGAGATAGGGTTAGTTTCGACCCTCCACCAAGGGCCACGAAATTCACCCTCTTCCTCCATATATACCGCCTTAGGGCACCTTAGATTTGGGTTTTGTTTAGATCAAAAGTTCAAGCATATAGTTTAATTCACAGATTGCTGTAGTTCAAATCACTGCATAGCATGCGTTACAGTAACCCCACCTTGATCAATAAAGCTTATCTATATTCGCAATATCCAGCATTGCAATCAGTTGCTTGTTCTTCGTTGTTCAAAGATTTGTTGGTCGTTGATCGTTTTCCAGGAGCAATAATTTTACGACATAAGGCGCTGACGCTCAAGACGCAGTAGTCGATCGTCAAAGCTCCATTCCACCAAAGCGAATTCACTCATCTCAAAAGATTTTGATACCTTTGCCTTATATCGTGTGGTATCGTAGCCTCGATACCACTTGATAGAGGCGGTGTCCCGATCTTTCGGCGAGATGATAACTATCATTTGGTGGAGACGACTTGACGATCCGACTACAAACGCGGCACGACGCTATGCTTTAGCAATCGCTAAACCAACTCCGAGTAGGTTATTGACCACGCCAGCACAATCAACTCTGACTACGGTAGGTCTATTCCTGCAAGCAATCAAGAACAAGGAAGAATATGATAAAAGCAATCTGAATATTGTAAGTATATATGAAGTATTGATGAAGGTGGGATCCGTAAGCGTGTCTTGGTCTGGTCGCTGGACACAAACGGCACACGGGTTGCAATGGCTAACTTTTAACTAAACAAACCCCAGGAAAAGCTACTAGATGGATCTACTTATATAGGAGCAAGGGTGGCGGCCAAGGAGGTGGAGGACGTCCCAAAGCAGCCTAAAACCAACCCTAGGTCGTACAAGGCTCATGGGCCCAAGTGGAGGTGACGAACACCTTGGACTTGTAGTTTGACTCGGATTCTGCTGCAGCGTCAGATTGTTTCATCCATAACTCAACGCTCCGGACGGATTTTAAGGTGATTCCAATTGTGCTGGAAAGAGCATGAAATCTACTTTCCAACAAAAAAGAATCACCCAATTCGAGTCCGTATGAAAAGTTGTTGGCGTTTTGAGTCAGGTATGTCCTGCAGTCCGAATCAATCCGTAACGTGAGAGACTTGACTCTATCTTCTTGGGCCAAAAGTGACGTGAGAGGACTTTTGAACAGAAAATAAACATCTTTCTTCCTTATCTTCATATGTGGATTGTACAAATGTCCCATACACCTGCAATTAGACAAACACAAAAGTGTGAAGTATTTTGTTCTGATAACATAAATAGATTATTGAATAGTTTGCACTAGAAATCACCGACAAATATGCATGTATGCAATATTTTGGTCATATACAGGTAGTCATGTCCTCATCACTTATAGACATTAGCCTCTCGTAGGGACAAACGACTTTCTCGCAGATGCTCTATGATCCGGGCAATCTCATTGGTCAGAATTGAAGAAAACCCAGCAGCTATATGCCTTATTCTCCTTGTTTTCATGGATGGCATGTTGTAAGTCATGCCCGTGAAAGCCAAGAACAAAAGGGCATTCCTAGCATCGGTCAATATATACGCGGAAACGATATTCCACTATAGAGGACAAGAAATTTTGGGCGGTTAGGCAAAAAGCGATGGGAAAATGAAGTACTTTCAAGGACCGCCATAAATGGACAGATGTTCACTAAATCGGTCATAATTTTGTCATTCGAGTCCGTGTTCGACCCACAAGTAATTAATTGCTCAAGGCGAGCATAATCCAGGAAATACTCATCGCTATGCCAGAGGATCGGAGTACCTCAAATATGGCCTCAGCAGGACTTTTGGCCCGAAAGTCAAAGAACATCATTCGTCGCTGCTTTTTTAGACAAGTTTTCAACCCATTGGCACTTCCTTTGATGGAAATTCAAGAGATTATGTTGTTTATAGACATTTGTCCCCCGGTATGGACAAACGCATCTTCGCAGATGCTCTATGATCCTGCAATGTCATTTTTCTGTAAATGGAAGAAAATCCAAATACTATATGCCTTATTCATCTTGTTTTCGCCGGATGGCATGTCAGAACTCATGTGCGTGAAAGCCAAGGACAAAAGGGCATTCCTGCATCATATATATGTGGAAATGATATTTCCACTATAGAGGACAAGAAATTTTGGAGCGTTAGGTAGAAAGAGAACGGAAAATGAAGTACTTAAACTACTCGAGTCCATGAGTCATACCGACAAGTACTTAAACTACTCACAAGTAGTAAGGACCAGAATACCCATTATGCTTAGGAGGTCTTGAGTACCTCACCGCCTTAAGCAGTGACTTTGTGGCCCCGAAAGTCAAAGAACCTCATTTGTCGCTGTTGTTCGCATGTTTCAACCCATTATGATGCGGAGCATCCTTTGGTCATCCACATGGACCTTCCATCGCCCCACCAAGCCTCAAGAGGACCCATGACTAGAGCATCGCATAGAGCCCTCGAGATCGAGGTGACTTCTCTCCTTAATGATATCTCATATGATCCTCTCGAGACATGGCTACTACCTCAATCCGAATGTTGTGCATGATTAGGTACCAAGAGGACCCTCCGAGGATGCATGATAAGATGGTCAAGACCCAAGTTCGTGGAAGAAGAGAACCCATGGAAGAAGGCAAGGACAGCCTCCGTGCACCGACATCCGCCAGACCCCTGACATCCGCACTGGAGATCCACAAGGCCGCATCTACAAAGAAGCTACAGGACCGGACATCCGCGCCCAGCCCGACATCCGCCCCACCGAAATTGCCCCCACCGGAAACTGCCTAAATCCCGACATCCGCATCGGTGTCCAGGAGCATGTGGTCGACTGACAGTACCGACATCCGCGCTCAACCCGACATAGGGCGCCCGCCGCGACATCCGCCCTCCGAGCGGACATCCGTCGCTGCCTCAAGTGCACGTAAGAGTCAACTCCATGGCCCGACATCCG
>JAHHZJ010006008.1:0-18846 GCA_021437245.1 Aegilops speltoides | reverse complement strand
GGCTACAAAGTGAGAGGGCAATAATCGGTGAGTAACTACAAAGGTGTAATCAAGGCGCTGCGTGAAAAAAAATTCCTGCTTATGAAAACGGGCGATTTTTACGCTGACGCCGTGAATTTAGAATAAATTCTAAATTTAGCAATACGCTGGTCGCATCTTAGAGCACCTTGGGGTTCGTCAATCGTGGAAATCACTCCGGGATCCCAAAACATTGAGTAATAGTCCATGAAACGGGCTAGAATCGGCCAAAACTGCGAGTGTTGATGACCGACACGTAAGCGCACCATGGGGTTCGTTAACCATGGAAATGACTCCGGGACCCCAAAACAGTGAGTAATAGTCCATGAAATGGGCCAGAATCGGCCAAAACTTCGAGTGTTGATGACCGACACGTAAGTGCACCTTGGGGTTTGTCAATCGTGGAAGTCACTCTGGGACCCCAAATTAGTGAGTAATAGTCCACGAAACGGGCCAAAATCGGCCAAAACTGCGAGTGTTGATGACCGACACGTAAGCGCACCTTGGGGTTTGTCATTCGTGGAAATCACTTCGGGACCCCAAAACAGTGAGTAATAGTCCATGAAACGGGCCAGAATCGGCCAAAACTGCGAGTGTTGATGACCGACACGTAAGGACCTTGGGGTTTGCCAATCATGGAAATCACGCCGGGACCCCAAAACAGTGAGTTATAGTCCACAAACGGGCCAGAATCGGCCAAAACTGCGAGTGTTGATGACCGACACGTAAGTGCACCTTGGGGTTCGTCAATCGTGGAAATCACTCCGAGACACCAAAACAGTGAGTAATAGTCCACGCAACGGGCCAGAATGGCGCAAAACTGCGCGTGTTGATGACCGACACGTAAGCGCACCTTGGGGTTTGTCATTCGTGGAAATCACTCCGAGACCCCAAAACAGTGAGTAATAGTCCACGAAACGGGCCAGAATCGGCCAAAACTGCGAGTGTTGATGACCGACACGTAAGTGCACCTTGGGGTTCGTCAACCATGAAAATCACTCCGGGACCCCAAAACAGTGAGTTATAGTCCACGAAACGGGCTAGAATCGGCCAAAACTGCGAGTGTTGATGACCGACATGTAATCGCCCCTTGGAGTTCGTCAATCATGGAAATCACTCCGAGACCCCAAAACAGTGAGTAATAGTTCACGAAATGGACCAGAATCGGCAAAACTGCGCGTGTTGATAACCGACACGTAAGCGCGCCTTGGGGTTTGTCAATCGTGGGAGTCACTCTGGGTCCCCAAAACAGTGAGTAGTAGTCCACGAAATGGGCCAGAATCGGGCAAAACTGCGAGTGTTGATGACCGACATGTAAGCGCACCTTGGGGTTTGTCATTCGTGGAAATCACTTCGGGACCCCAAAACAGTTTGTAATAGTCCACGAAACGGGCCAGAATCGGCCAAAACTGCGAGTGTTGATGACCGACACGTAAGTGCACCTTGGGGTTCGTCAACCATGAAAATCACTCCGGGACCACAAAACAGTGAGTTATGGTCCACGAAACGGGCTAGAATCGGCCAAAACTCCGAGTGTTGATGACCGACATGTAATCGCCCCTTGGAGTTCGTCAATCATGGAAATCACTCCGAGACCCCAAAACAGTGAGTAATAGTTCACGAAATGGACCAGAATCGGCCAAAACTGCGCGTGTTGATGACCGACACGTAAGCGCACCTTGGGGTTCGTCAATCGTGGAAATCACTCCGAGACCCCAAAACAGTGAGTAATAGTCCATGAAACGGGCCAGAATCGGCCAAAACTGCGAGTGTTGATGACCGACACGTAAGCGCACCTTGGGGTTTGTCAATCGTGGGAGTCACTCTGGGTCCCCAAAACAGTGAGTAGTAGTCCACGAAATGGGCCAGAATCGGGCAAAACTGTGAGTGTTGATGACCGACATGTAAGCGCACCTTGGGGTTCGTCATTCGTGGAAATCACATCGGGACCACAAAACAGTTTGTAATAGTCCATGAAACGGGCCAGAATCGGCCAAAACTGCGAGTGTCGATGACCGACACGTAAGCGCACCTTGGGGTTCGCCAATCGTGGAAATCACGCCGGGACCACAAAACAGTGAGTTATGGTCCACGAACGGGCCGTAATCGCCAAAATCGCGAAAGTGTTGATGACCGACACGTAAGGGCACCTTGGGGTTCGCTAATCGTGAAATCACTCGGGACCCCAAAACAATGAGTAATAGTCCACGAACGGGCCGAGAATCGCCAAAATCGCGAGTGTTGATGATCGACACGTAAGCGCACCTTGGGGTTCGCCAATCGTGGAAATCACTCCGGATCCCAAAACATTGAGTAATAGTCCATGAACGGGCTAGAATCGCCAAAATCTGCGAAGCGTTGATGACCTACACGTAAGCGCACCATGGGGTTCGTTAACCATGGAAATGACTCGGACCCCAAAACAAAGGAGTAATAGTCCATGAATGGGCGAGAATCGCCAAAACTTCGAGTGTTGATGACCGACACGTAAGTGCACCTTGGGGTTTGTCAATCGTGGAAGTCACTCTGGGACCCCAAATTAGTGAGTAATAGTCCACGAAACGGGCCAAAATCGGCCAAAACTGCGAGTGTTGATGACCGACACGTAAGCGCACCTTGGGGTTTGTCATTCGTGGAAATCACTTCGGGACCCCAAAACAGTGAGTAATAGTCCATGAAACGGGCCAGAATCGGCCAAAACTGCGAGTGTTGATGACCGACACGTAAGGACCTTGGGGTTTGCCAATCATGGAAATCACGCCGGGACCCCAAAACAGTGAGTTATAGTCCACAAAACGGGCCAGAATCGGCCAAAACTGCGAGTGTTGATGACCGACACGTAAGTGCACCTTGGGGTTCGTCAATCGTGGAAATCACTCCGAGACACCAAAACAGTGAGTAATAGTCCACGCAACGGGCCAGAATGGCGCAAAACTGCGCGTGTTGATGACCGACACGTAAGCGCACCTTGGGGTTTGTCATTCGTGGAAATCACTCCGAGACCCCAAAACAGTGAGTAATAGTCCACGAAACGGGCCCGAATCGGCCAAAACTGCGAGTGTTGATGACCGACACGTAAGTGCACCTTGGGGTTCGTCAACCATGAAAATCACTCCGGGACCCCAAAACAGTGAGTTATAGTCCACGAAACGGGCTAGAATCGGCCAAAACTGCGAGTGTTGATGACCGACATGTAATCGCCCCTTGGAGTTCGTCAATCATGGAAATCACTCCGAGACCCCAAAACAGTGAGTAATAGTTCACGAAATGGACCAGAATCGGCCAAAACTGCGCGTGTTGATAACCGACACGTAAGCGCACCTTGGGGTTTGTCAATCGTGGGAGTCACTCTGGGTCCCCAAAACAGTGAGTAGTAGTCCACGAAATGGGCCAGAATCGGGCAAAACTGCGAGTGTTGATGACCGACATGTAAGCGCACCTTGGGGTTTGTCATTCGTGGAAATCACTTCGGGACCCCAAAACAGTTTGTAATAGTCCATGAAACGGGCCAGAATCGGCCAAAACTGCGAGTGTTGATGACCGACACGTAAGCGCACCTTGGGGTTCGCCAATCGTGGAAATCACGCCGGGACCACAAAACAGTGAGTTATGGTCCACGAAACGGGCCAGAATCGGCCAAAACTGCGAGTGTTGATGACCGACACGTAAGCGCACCTTGGGGTTCGTCAATCGTGGAAATCACTCCGGGACCCCAAAACAATGAGTAATAGTCCACGAAACGGGCCAGAATCGGCCAAAACTGCGAGTGTTGATGACCGACACGTAAGCGCACCTTGGGGTTCGTCAATCGTGGAAATCACTCCGGGATCCCAAAACATTGAGTAATAGTCCATGAAACGGGCTAGAATCGGCCAAAACTGCGAGTGTTGATGACCGACACGTAAGCGCACCATGGGGTTCGTTAACCATGGAAATGACTCCGGGACCCCAAAACAGTGAGTAATAGTCCATGAAATGGGCCAGAATCGGCCAAAACCTCGAGTGTTGATGACCGACACGTAAGTGCACCTTGGGGTTTGTCAATCATCGAAGTCACTCTGGGACCCCAAAACAGTGAGTAATAGTCCACGAAACGGGCCAAAATCGGCCAAAACTGCGAGTGTTGATGACCGACACGTAAGCGCACCTTGGGGTTTGTCATTCGTGGAAATCACTTCGGGACCCCAAAACAGTGAGTAATAGTCCATGAAACGGGCCAGAATCGGCCAAAACTGCGAGTGTTGATGACCGACACGTAAGGACCTTGGGGTTTGCCAATCATGGAAATCACGCCGGGACCCCAAAACAGTTAGTTATAGTCCACAAAACGGGCCAGAATCGGCCAAAACTGCGAGTGTTGATGACCGACACGTAAGTGCACCTTGGGGTTCGTCAATCGTGGAAATCACTCCGAGACCCCAAAACAGTGAGTAATAGTCCACGCAACGGGCCAGAATGGCGCAAAACTGCGAGTGTTGATGACCGACACGTAAGCGCACCATGGGGTTCGTTAACCATGGAAATGACTCCGGGACCCCAAAACAGTGAGTAATAGTCCATGAAATGGGCCAGAATCGGCCAAAACTTCGAGTGTTGATGACCGACACGTAAGTGCACCTTGGGGTTTGTCAATCGTGGAAGTCACTCTGGGACCCCAAAACAGTGAGTAATAGTCCACGAAACGGGCCAAAATCGGCCAAAACTGCGAGTGTTGATGACCGACACGTAAGCGCACCTTGGGGTTTGTCATTCGTGGAAATCACTTGGGACCCCAAAACAGTGAGTAATAGTCCATGAAACGGGCCAGAATCGGCCAAAACTGCGAGTGTTGATGACCGACACGTAAGGACCTTGGGGTTTGCCAATCATGGAAATCACGCCGGGACCCCAAAACAGTGAGTTATAGTCCACAACGGGCCAGAATCGGCCAAAACTGCGAGTGTTGATGACCGACACGTAAGTGCACCTTGGGGTTCGTCAATCGTGGAAATCACTCCGAGACACCAAAACAGTGAGTAATAGTCCATGCAACAGGCCGTAATGGCGCAAAATCTGCAGTGTTGATGACCGACATGTAATCGCCCCTTGGAGTTCGTCAATCATGGAAATCACTCCGAGACCCCAAAACAGTGAGTAATAGTTCACGAAATGGACCAGAATCGGCCAAAACTGCGCGTGTTGATGACCGACACGTAAGCGCACCTTGGGGTTCGTCAATCGTGGAAATCACTCCGAGACCCCAAAACAGTGAGTAATAGTCCATGAAACGGGCCAGAATCGGCCAAAACTGCGAGTGTTGATAACCGACACGTAAGCGCACCTTGGGGTTTGTCAATCGTGGGAGTCACTCTGGGTCCCCAAAACAGTGAGTAGTAGTCCACGAAATGGTCCAGAATCGGGCAAAACTGCGAGTGTTGATGACCGACATGTAAGTGCACCTTGGGGTTTGTCATTCGTGGAAATCACTTCGGGACCCCAAAACAGTTTGTAATAGTCCATGAAACGGGCCAGAATCGGCCAAAACTGCGAGTGTTGATGACCGACACGTAAGCGCACCTTGGGGTTCGCCAATCGTGGAAATCATGTCGGGACCACAAAACAGTGAGTTATGGTCCACGAAACGGGCCAGAATCGGCCAAAACTGCGAGTGTTCATGACCGACACGTAAGCGCACCTTGGGGTTCGCCAATCGTGGAAATCACTCCGGGACCCCAAAACAATGAGTAATAGTCCACGAAACGGGCCAGAATCGGCCAAAACTGCGAGTGTTGATGACCGACACGTAAGCGCACCTTGGGGTTCGTCAATCGTGGAAATCACTCCGGGATCCCAAAACATTGAGTAATAGTCCATGAAATGGGCTAGAATCGGCCAAAACTGCGAGTGTTGATGACCGACACGTAAGCCCACCATGGGGTTCGTTAACCATGGAAATGACTCCGGGACCCCAAAACAGTGAGTAATAGTCCATGAAATGGGCCAGAATCGGCCAAAACTTCGAGTGTTGATGACCGACACGTAAGTGCACCTTGGGGTTTGTCAATCGTCGAAGTCACTCTGGGACCCCAAAACAGTGAGTAATAGTCCACGAAACGGGCCAAAATCGGCCAAAACTGCGAGTGTTGATGACCGACACGTAAGCGCACCTTGGGGTTTGTCATTCGTGGAAATCACTTCGGGACCCCAAAACAGTGAGTAATAGTCCATGAAACGGGCCAGAATCGGCCAAAACTGCGAGTGTTGATGACCGACACGTAAGGACCTTGGGGTTTGCCAATCATGGAAATCACGCCGGGACCCCAAAACAGTGAGTTATAGTGTAACGCCTCGATCGGCTATATCTCCCACGTGTCGAAGCACGACTTAGAGGCATAACCGCATTGAAAGCAATGTCGCAAATGAGGTAATCTTCACACAACCCAAGTAATACATAAGGAAAAAGATACATAGTTGGCTTACAATCGCCACTTCACACATTTACATGAATAAAGCATTACATCATCCAGATATAATCAAGGTCCGACTCACGGAACCAAAATAAAAGAAGAACCCCAAATGCGACAAACGGACCTCGATCGACCCCAACCGGCTCCACTCTGATCAACTAGAACAAAACAACACAAAGGGCAAGATCTTCATCGGGCTCCTCCTTGAGCTGGAATGCGCCACCTTTCGGTAACATAGGCACCGCAAACTGGTTTGAAGTATCCGTGAGCCACGAGGACTCAAAGAATCTCGCACCCGCGAGATCAAGACTATTTAAGCTTATAGGAAGGATGGAGTAATGAGGTGGAGCTGCAGCAAGCGACTAGCATATATGGTGGCTACAATCGTAAAAGAGAGCCGTAAGAGAAGGCAAAGCACGGTCGATAAAAGTATGATCAAGAAGTGATCCTATAGCAACCTACGCCAAGCATAACTCCAACATCAGAGTTCACTTCCTGACTCACCGAAAGAGACCATCACGGTTACACACGGTTGATGTATTTTAATTAAGGTCAACTTCAGGTCTTCTACAACCGGACGTTAACAAATTCCCATCTGCCACATAACATGAGCACGGCTTTGAAAGATCAAATCCTGCAGGGTGTCCCAACTTAGCCCATGACAAGCTCTCACGGTCAACGGAGGAATAGACCTCCACCCAAGACACTCCGATCGACTCGGTATCCCGCACAACAAGACATTTCGACGAGGTAAAACTAAACCAGCAACACCGCCTCGAATGTGCCGACAAATCCCGATAGGAGCTGCACATATCTCTTTCTCGTGGCACACTCAGATGAGACTAGCTACGAGTAAAACCAACCTCAAGTTTCCCGAGGTGGCCCAGTAGCTCGGTTCGGACCAACACTCGTGAGGAGCACCGCCCGGGGTTAAAATAAAGATGACCCTTGAGTCTGCAGAACCCAAGGGAAAAAAAAGGCTAGGTGAGGCAAATGGTAAAACCAATGTTGGGCATTGCTTTGGAGAAGCTTTACTTAAGGCGAATCGTCAAGGGGTTCCCATTATAGCCCAACCGTAAGGAACGCAAAATCCGGGAACATAACACCGATATGACGGAAACTAGGGCGGCAAGAGTGGAACAAAACACTGCATAAGGCCGAGCCTTCCACCCTTTACCAAATATATAGATGCATTAATTAAATAAGGTATATTGTGATATCCCAACAAGTAAACATGTTCCAGCCAGAACATCATCTCCATGTTCCAACAAGGAACAAACTTCAATCTTCACCGCAACTAACAACGCTATAAGAGGGCTGAGCAAAGCGGTAACATAGCCAATCAACGGTTTGCTAGGAATGGTGTCAAAGGTTAGGGGTTTGACATGGCAATTTGGGAGGCCGACAAGCAAATGGTAGGCATCGTAGCATTGGCATAGCAAAAGAGCGAGCAAACTAGCATAGCAAAGATAGTAGTGATTTCAAGGTATGATCATCTTGCCTCGAGATCCCGCAAGGAAGAAGAACGAGTCCATGAAGAAGACAAACGGTCATAGTCGAACGAATCCTCACAACTCCGAACGAAACCGGCTAACGAGAGAAGCAAACCGAAAGAAGCAAACAACATAGTAAACAACCATCACATAAACATGGCATGATGCACAACCAAGGATGATGCATGTCCGGTTTAATGAGGCATGGCATGGCAAAGTGCACAAGCCAAACTTACAAATTAATGGAGCTCAATATGCAACGGAGTTACATATTGACGAAACACCACATCGATTATTTAGTTCTCTCTCGGTTATGAACAAGACAAGATTAAATGTTGGTTAACATGGCAAGAGGTGAAGCATAACAAAACTATACCATCTAAACAATTTAAATGGGGCCGGATATAAAACAACAAATTCGGTAAATCCCCATATGCATTTAGCAATTTAAAGCAACAACAATTTTAAGCATTTTAATTGTTGTTATCATGATGCGGATGACACATGCAAGGTTTATGCAATCTTTATGAAAACGCTGACATGATCATGATATGAAGCATTTGTAGCCGTGGCGAAACGAAAAGGGTGCCACGGCGGCGAAACGAAAAAGGGTGCCACGGCGGCGAAATCCAAAATGATGCCACGGCAACATATCGGTGATCCGACAACCTCGAGATGTCGGTGCAAAAGAAAGGTGACGGAGCGCAAGGAACATGCGAAAAGATGGTGGAATGATCCCGCAACCGGTTCCCACGGACGGTGGCATGGCAATAGAGGAACGTGCAAAGACAATTCGGACACGGTTCAACATGAGCATCTCATACCACATGCATTCGCTCACGGGCGCCGCCTCGGTGGTATACCTTCGAAGCGTGCGTTTTGAGGCGGCACGAGTTCGATGCGGTGTAGGGGAAGTAGACGTTCACGGCGACGGTAGTGGTACACGTTCGTCTCGGAGAGGTACTTGACGAATCCAACAGCTTCGAGGCGACGGTAGTGGTTCACGCAGACGTCGTGGAAGTAGTCGCTCTCGTTTAGTAGTCTTACATGTCGGCGGTAGTTGTACACACGTGGTAGTCGAACTTGACGATCCGAGGTCTTCGGGTTCATAGTTGTACTTGGCGTTCGGAGTCCGGGTCTTGTCGGGGTACTTGTGACTCGTGTAACTCCATCGCTCGTCTCGTAGATGTCCGGGTCGCCGGTAGAGGTACTTGGCGGACCATGTAGTCGTGCATGTCCAACATCAAACTTGAGGGACACCGACGGCGTGGTACTTGGCGAATCCCGGAGATGGCGGAAGACAAATTTGGCACCCACGGTCTTGACATCAACAGTGCCAGGCAGCGGAGGGAACGCACAACGGGGCACGGCAGCCACGGGTCATCCAAAAGCAGAGGCCATGGCGCCAGGGATGACCGGCGCGAAGCAGGGGCAGATGCGGGCGAGCGGGAGGCTCGCAGGGCCTCGGATGGGCGCGGGGACAGCTCGGGCACGGAGCTGGTCGCGGTCAACGCACGAGGCGCGCGTGCAGGTGGAGGCAGGGTGACGCGAAGGAGCTCGGCGAGGACGAGGGAGCTCCTGGTTCCCGGCGGCAGAGGAGCTCCTGCAGGGCCGAGGCGGCGGCAGGGGAGGCTGCGGCCCTGGACGCTTGGCAGAGAAGAAGAAGAGGACTCGGGCGGCAGGGGAGGAGGCTTGGGCGCTGGATGGAGCACCAAGGCGCGGCCGATCAAGTGAGGAGGCGACGGCACGGGCTCTGCGGGGCTCAAGGGAGCGCCGCGGAGGAGAGGAGAAGCAGGCGCTGGCGAAAGCGCCGGCCCGGCGAGGAGGCGGGGGACGAGGGCTGCTTGGGCGAGGAGAGGAAGAGGGACTTAGGCGACGGGTAGGGGCGACGGGAGGAGGAGGAGGGTCGATGGCTGCGCTGCTCCTGCGTCTGGGATCAGAGCGAGAGAGATGGGGATCAAGGAAGGGTGTGTGTGGGCGCGCACGATGGGAGCGAGGGGAGGCGATCGGGAGCTGAGGGGATCGGGCTAGGGTTAGGATAGATCGGTGGGGCGGCTGGGCCTAGATGCAAATGGGCTGCCTGGGCTGCTGCTCTCTCTCTTAATATACTCCTTACAGAAAAAAAAAATAGAGAGAGACCAAAAGAATTAAGAGAAGAGGCCATGGAGAAGAATACAATGGTGGGATATTTTGTAAGGCTTTATGGAAAGTTTCCAACCCAACAAAAATGGTTCCAAAAAATAGGCGGTTAACCCCAAAATTATTTAACTTGCGCCAAAAGAGTTTGAATGGAGTCTAGGATTTAGGAGTGTCCAAAATGTTCGGATTTTGGTGGAGCTCCTAAAATGATGGAAGGACATATGGCAAAGTTATAGGCCAAGAGTTGAAATAATAAAAGGCTTTGGGATATTGCAAGTGTGTTATGGTTAATTCCAAATAAATGGAATAATTACTATAGCTCTCTAAATATCGAGAGGATATGTTTTAAAGAGAATCACCATGTGAATTCCTCGATTTAAATGGATCAAAGATCCATGCCATTTTATTTAGAAGAGGTTTTAAAATTAAATGACATGATGGCATGATGCAATGCAAATGATGCAATGATGAATGCATCAAACAAATAAATCACACGACGAATCTCGGAAAAGCTGGAAGTCTTCGAGCATCGGTCTCGGCGTTACAACACTCCACCACTATGAGAGGATCTCGCCCGAGATCTAGGATGGCACCGAGGGAAAAGGAAGAGGAAGAGGAGAGGTAAAACTAAGTTGCTTCTTTGACTAACGAGTGAAACCACGAACCTTGAGAGGTTGAGCAAAATGAAAGGAAGAAAATAACGAAGATGAGCAAAGTTGAAAACACTCCGTTAGGAAAGAGGAACAAGGATACAACGAGAACCAAGAGGTTTAGTGATAAGATAGATATTGAAACCACTCCGGTTAAAACTAGATAGAGAAGGAATAAGATTGATATAATTTGGGCAAAGACTCATCAAAAAGAGATGCAAGACTTGATGAGATGAAAAGATATTGAAGAGATGATACAACACTCCGGTTAAATGTATAAGCCGTTAAAAGAACACGATCCTCACAATCGAGATGATGGGTCAACGAGAGCAACATCACAATGCCTCCGTAACGAAAGAATAGAAGTTAGACCGTTGGGATAAAGGGACGGAGAAGAAAATGACAACTTCTACCACAATTGAATTTGGAAGGCATCCCTGCAAAGAAGAATTGAATGGAGTTGTTGGAAAATCAACAACGAAAAGAATAAGTTTGTAGTGGGCTTATGAAAACATCTCAACATTATGAGGTGACAACCGCCACTAACGGAAACAATTGCTTGCTTGAGATTAACGAAGAGATGAAAGCTTGTTCCATCAAGATGGAAAAGAGATAACTTGGGTCATTAATAAGCACCAAAATATCAACATTCCTTAGGGAAAGCTTTAGGTGAAATCGACACAAGATAACTCCAATGAAGAAGTTGATTGGTCAAAAGATCTCTTGAACAAGAGAAAATGATGGATTTAAATATGTCACTCTTGAAAACTTGTGAATCATGAAACGTGAAGGAAATTATCAAGAATGACCTAACACCACCTCAAAAGATAAGGTAGAGAGAATTGCACTTGAATGCAAGACAAAGAATATTTGAGCGCCTCAAAAATAAAACATGTGTTGAGCACCATGTTTATTTTAGAGTATAGCTTGACGGGTCATAACTTCAAGACAAAACTTGAAGAACAATTGAAGAATGATGAGAATCCTTGATGAACCACCATGTAGAGCCTCCATGAAGAAATCCGTAATAAAACAATGATCAAACGAAACAAAAGATGAAAACACAATGTGAAGCCTTGCAATGATTTAGATGGGTCTCCGTGATGATGAGAGCTTGGAACTCCGAGAAAAGAAAAGATGAAACAACTAAAACCGAGGATTTTAAGGGCCTCTGTATAAGAATTAATCACTTGGATGAAACAAGAACAAGAATTATGTTATGCGATCCTTCACCAATTTAAATTGATGACAAGCAACAGATTTGGCATACTACTTATTCTCGTAGAAAGGATTAAAAGAGATATATCAAGACTTGAGAAGGTCTTCAACGAACCACCGTAGGATTGGAACAACAAATGAATTGATATGATGAACAAGGAAGAGAGATCTTGAAAGAACCACCGTAAGAATTGAAAATGAACGTAGCAAATGCGCAAATCACCGGAAGAATTGCAAAATGAATGAAGATACTAGAGGGATTTAGATACAAATGAACTAATAGATCACGAGCTGATAAAAGAATATTTGAATGATGCACCGGTATGATTTGGAGAACGAGAGCTGAAAGCTTGAATGAATAATACTTGAGAAGATGGCTTCAAAGAATGAAACCGAAAAGACTCTTGAATATCTCCCGATGGTGAAAAGATTCTCACAATCGAAAACAATTATGAGAGGATGGCAAGAAGCTAGCACCATGAATCTTGAAGAGAATAGAGGAAGATTAAAGAGAAACTCTTCTTCGGTCTTCAAATGATGAGAATGACAACGAGAAACACCACCAAGAATTATTGAGGCACACCGGAAGGATCAAAAGCGAAGAGGTTGAGCCAACTATGAAAAGAATTTGAAAGATCTTGGAGAAAACATTCGATCGATGATAATTCATTCTCACGCCAAACTTGGAGAAGAATTTAGGATAGCTCGGGAAAATAGAAGAGTCGTAAGATCCTCGAAAAGACACGTGGGTTAGGGCCCACTCAAAAGAAACACCATTGAAATGATATTAAAGAGATGTTGCACCGTTGAATTAAATGACTTGAATGAGATACCAATCTCGAAAGAGCTTGAACGAATGCAGAGTGGAAACACGAATCTTCGAGATATCTTGAGCACTCCGAATAACAAATAGCGAGAAGTAGAATGATAATGAGGTGCACCGGTATGAGAAGACGTTGAAATGAGGAAAAAGGTATGATCAACAAAACTTGACTTGAATCCACCGAGAAGAAAAGAGAACGGAGGATGATGAACTAGTAGAACATCTTCTTGAGAACCACCGGTAAGAACATTGACAGAAAAGAATGGAGAAACTTCACAAAATAAAAGGATACTTGGTAAAGAAATCTTAGTCCTTGAGGAAAAAGGGTGGGTGGGCGGAAAACAAAGGCAACTTGGGACGGATGAAACAAACACCGCTGAGAAAACTTAGATTTGATCTTGCGGATGGGAAAATGATGGGATCCCTTGAAGAGAAGCACACCGTTGGAAAAGAATTAACATGACAACCTCAATTATCAAAAAGGATTAGTATTCACATAGAAATATGAGAACACCGTTTAGGAAAGGTATGGATTCAGCATTTGACATTGAAGCAACTCGAATACCACAACTCAAAACAAAAAAACAAAGGACTGGCTTGCAGAATAAGCGGAACAAACATATGATAGAGATTTCGTCCAAGTTTTCATGGTGGGGCCTACACGGGCTCAATCAGACAGCACCATCATGTACAAGGCAAGTGCACATGACATACGGCGCCCCCGAGTCGGCATAGCCAAGGACTCTTTAAGACACAACGAGACCATCAGAAAACCAACCGTGAATAGGCGGACCACTAGACGTCGAACCCCAATTTCATATCATACGTCCATCGGAAAGATATCCTAAGAGCTACTTGAATTCCCACCTATGAAACTCCCAAACTTTCTCGTTATGCAATCAGTGTTGGGGATACAGGAGCAATATATCTCACCCAAACTAACAATCCCTACATCCAATTGTATCCATCCGTCAACACATAACCAAGAAACCTTCGAAATCGTGTACCTCAACCTTCAAAAGCATCCGTTATACGAAGTCATGGCAATACTCCCGTACTCACCTCAAGATCAAGTTAGCGGGGTTATCTCACCAACAACTGCATAAAAAGAGATTTTCGATGCGGCGCACTAAACTCAGGTATTCCAGAATCTGCAACGATAAAATTATGACGACAACACCTCGGAGCTCAACTCCCGGGACTCGCCACAACCCCTAAATGTCGAGGCAACCAAGACAATGTTGTCATCATAAAACCATCGAACGATTCTAAGATACCCGCGTGATCCTAAAAAAAATTTAGTGAAATTTGAGAAGAGAAGAGTCAAAACTCTCGTCAGATACCTCACCGTAAGGTCAAGGGACTGAGGAGTAAAAAGAATTCCTAAACTCTCCGATATATATAATCCTAAATGACTCAAAACATTTTTCTAGACACAACTCGCCACTAAAACGATCAAGCGGTGGGGCTCCTAAGGTCGGGAAGGCTCGATTACCAACTTGTAACGCCTCGATGCAGCTATATCTCCCACGTGTCGAAGCACGACTTAGAGGCATAACCGCATTGAAAGCAATGTCGCAAATGAGGTAATCTTCACACAACCCAAGTAATACATAAGGAAAAAGATACATAGTTGGCTTACAATCGCCACTTCACACAATTACATGAATAAAGCATTACATCATCCAGATATAATCAAGGTCCGACTACGGAACCAAAATAAAAGAAGAACCCCAAATGCGACAAACGGACCTCGATCGACCCCAACCGGGCTCCACTACCGATCAACTAGAACAAAACAACACAAAGGGCAAGATCTTCATTGGGCTCCTCCTTGAGCTGGAATGCGCCACCGCCGGGTAACATAGGCACCGCAAACTGGTTTGAAGTATCCGTGAGCCACGAGGACTCAGCAATCTCGCACCAGCGAGATCAAGACTATTTAAGCTTATAGGAAGGATGGAGTAATGAGGTGGAGCTGCAGCAAGCGACTAGCATATATGGTGGCTACAATCGTAAAAGAGAGCGAGAAGAGAAGGCAAAGCACGGTCGATAAAAGTATGATCAAGAAGTGATCCTATAGCAACCTACGCCAAGCATAACTCCAACACAGTTCACTTCCCGGACTCACGGAAAGAGACCATCACGGTTACACACACGGTTGATGTATTTTAATTAAGGTCAACTTCAGGTCTTCTACAACCGGACGTTAACAAATTCCCATCTGCCACATAACCGCTGGCACGGCTTTGAAAGATCAAATCCCTGCAGGGTGTCCCAACTTAGCCCATGACAAGCTCTCACGGTCAACGGAGGAATAGACCTCCACCCAAGACACTCCGATCAGACTCGGTATCCCGGTACAACAAGACATTTCGACAGGTAAAACTAAACCAGCAACACCGCCCGAATGTGCCGACAAATCCCGATAGGAGCTGCACATATCTCTTTCTCGTGGCACACTCGGATGAGACTAGCTACGAGTAAAACCAACCTCAAGTTTCCCGAGGTGGCCCCACAGTAGCTCGGTTCGACCAACACTCGAGGAGCACCGCCCGGGGGGGTTAAAATAAAGATGACCCTTGAGTCTGCAGAACCCAAGGAAAAAAAAAAGGCTAGGTGAGGCAAATGGTAAAACCAATGTTGGGCATTGCTGGAGAAGCTTTACTTAAGGCGAATCAAGGGGTTCCCATTATAGCCCAACCGTAAGGAACGCAAAATCCGGGAACATAACACCGATATGACGGAAACTAGGCGGCAAGAGGGAACAAAACACTGGCATAAGGCCGAGCCTTCCACCCTTTACCAAATATATAGATGCATTAATTAAATAAGGTATATTGTGATATCCCAACAAGTAAACATGTTCCAGCCAGAACATCATCTCCATGTTCCAACAAGGAACAAACTTCAATCTTCACCGCAACTAACAACGCTATAAGAGGGCTGAGCAAAGCGGTAACATAGCCAATCAACGGTTTGCTAGGAATGGTGTCAAAGGTTAGGGGTTTGACATGGCAATTTGGGAGGCCGACAAGCAAATGGTAGGCATCGTAGCATTGGCATAGCAAAAGAGCGAGCAAACTAGCATAGCAAAGATAGTAGTGATTTCAAGGTATGATCATCTTGCCCGAGATCCCGCAAGGAAGAAGAACGAGTCCATGAAGAAGACAAACGGTCGTGGTCGAACGAATCCTCACAACTCCGAACGAAACCGGCTAACGAGAGAAGCAAACCGGAAAGAAGCAAACAACATAGTAAACAACCATCACATAAACATGGCATGATGCACAACCAAGGATGATGCATGTCCGGTTTAATGAGGCATGGCATGGCAAAGTGCACAAGCCAAACTTACAAATTAATGGAGCTCAATATGCAACGGAGTTGCATATTGACGTAAACACCACATCGATTATTTAGTTCTCTCTCGGTTATGAACAAGACAAGATTAAATGTTGGTTAACATGGCAAGAGGTGAAGCATAACAAAAACTATACCATCTAAACAATTTAAATGGGGCCGGATATAAAACAACAAATCGTAAATCCCCATATGCATTTAGCAATTTAAAGCAACAACAATTTTAAGCATTTTAATTGTTGTTATCATGATGCGGATGACACATGCAAGGTTTATGCAATCTTTATGAAAACGCTGACATGATCATGATATGAAGCATTTGTAGCCGTGGCGAAACGAAAAGGGTGCCACGGCGGCGAAACGAAAAGGGTGCCACGGCGGCGAAATCCAAAAATGATGCCACGGCAACATATCGGTGATCCGACAACCCTCGAGATGTCGGTGCAAAAGAAAGGTGACGGAGCGTCGCGGAACATGCGAAAGATGGTGGAATGATCCCGCAACCGGTTCCCCACGGACGGTGGCATGGCAATAGAGGAACGTGCAAAGACAATTCGGACACGGTTCAACATGAGCATCTCATACCACATGCATTCGCTCACGGCGCGCGTCTCGGTGGTATACCTTGAAGCGTCGCTTCGAGGCGCGCACGAGTTCGATGCGGTGTAGAAGTAGACGCTCACGGCGACGGTAGTGGTACACGCTCGTCTCGGAGAGGTACTTGACGAATCCAACAGCCGAGGCGACGGTAGTGGTTCACGGACGTCGTGGAAGTAGTCGTTCTCGTTTCAGTAGTCGTACATGTCGGCGTGTAGTTGTACACACGGGTAGTCGAACTTGACGATCCGAGGTCTTCGGGTTCATAGTTGTACTTGGCGCTGGAGTCCGGGTCTTGTCGGGTACTTGTGACTCGTGTAACTCCATCGTTCGCCTCGTAGATGTCCGGGTCGCCGGTAGAGGTACTTGGCGGACCATGTAGTCGTGCATGTCCAACATCAAACTTGGAGGGACACCGACGGCGTGGTACTGGCGAATCCCGGAGATGGCGGAAGACAAATTTGGCACCCACGGTCTTGACATCAACAAAGCCGAGCAGCGGAGGGAACGCACAACGGGCACGGCAGCCACGGGTCATCCAAAAGCAGAGGCCATGGCGCCGGGGATGACCGGCGCCAAGGGGTGCAGATGCGGGCGAGCGGAGGCTCGCAGGGCCTCGGATGGGCGCGGGACAGCTCGGGCATGGAGCTGGTCGCGGTCAACGCACGAGGCGCGCGCAGTGTGGAGGCAGGGTGACGCCAAGGAGCTCGGCGAGGACGAGGGAGCTCCCGGTTCCCGGCGGCAGAGGAGCTCCTGCAGGCCGAGGCGGCGGCAGGGGAGGCTGCGGGCCTTGGACGCCCGGCAGAGAAGAAGAAGAGGACTCGGGGTGGCAGGGGAGGAGGCTTGGGCGCTGGATGGAGCAGCAAGGCGCTGCGCCGATCTGGGAGGATCTGACGGCTGGCCTCTGCGGGCTCAAGCGGGAGCGTCATGGAGGAGAGGAGAAGCAGTGGCTGCGGCCAGCTGGCGGCCGCCAGAGGAGGCGGGGACGAGGGCTGCGCGGCGCAGGAGAGGAAGAGGGACTTGGGCGACGGGTAGGGCGACGGGAGGAGGAGGAGGGTCGATGGCTCGCGCGCTCCTGCGTCTTGGATCGGGCGAGAGAGATGGGGATCGGGCGAAGGGTGTGTGTCTTGTGGCGCACGATGGGAGCGAGGGAGGCGATCGAGCCTGAGGGATCGGGCTAGGGTTAGGATAGATCGGTGGGGGCGGCTGGGCCTAGATGCAAATGGGCCGGCTTGGCTGCAGTGCTCTCTCTTAATATACTCCTTACGGAAAAAAAATAGAGAGAGACCAAAAGAATTAAGAGAAGAGGCCATGGAGAAGAATACAATGGTGGGATATTTTTGTAAGGCTTTATGGAAAGTTTCCAACCCAACAAAAATGGTTCCAGCAAAATAGGCGGTTAACCCCAAAATTATTTAACTTATGCCAAAAGAGTTTGAATGGAGTCTAGGATTTAGGAGTGTCCAAAATGTTCGGATTTTTGGTGGAGCTCCTAAAATGATGGAAGGACATATGGCAAAAGTTATAGGCCAAGAGTTGAAATAATAAAAGGCTTTGGGATATTGCAAGTGTGTTATGGTTAATTCCAAATAAATGGAATAATTACTATAGCTCTCTAAATATCGAGAGGATATGTTTTAAAGAGAATCCATGTGAATTCCCTCGATTTAAATGGATCAAAGATCCATGCCATTTTATTTAGAAGAGGTTTTAAAATTAAATGACATGATGGCATGATGCAATGCAAATGATGCAATGATGAATGCATCAAACAAATAAATCGACGCATTTAATCTCGGAAAAGGTGGAAGTCTTCGAGCATCGGTCTCGGGCGTTATATAGTCCACAAACGGGCCAGAATCGCCAAAATCATGAAAGTGTTGATGACCGACACGTAAGTGCACCTTGGGGTTCGTCAATCGTGGAAATCACTCCGAGACACCAAAACAGTGAGTAATAGTCCACGCAACGGGCCAGAATGGCGCAAAACTGCGCGTGTTGATGACCGACACGTAAGCGCACCTTGGGGTTTGTCATTCGTGGAAATCACTCCGAGACCCCAAAACAGTGAGTAATAGTCCACGAACGGCCTAGAATCG
>JAHHZJ010006005.1:0-26457 GCA_021437245.1 Aegilops speltoides | reverse complement strand
TTTGTGACTGCCCACCACACCACCACCACCACTTCCTAGTAGTCTCAGAGGATCATATTCTTGTGTGTTTCTATTTGTGCTAACCATGGTAGGATCAAGTCGATGAGACTGATTGGGAGAACTCGACTAACAAACAGCTACATGATAAGTTTCAGAAATGATGAGTGGACAAGCAAGATGTGCTAAACAGATTTGACGAGGCCATGGAGAAGATAGATGGCATTGAGAAGACGTTGAAACAAAGCTTGATAGCAAGTTTGATGAATTGCTCGCTGCTTTCCACAACCACCGCCGGCTGCACCTATCGCACCTCCAAGAACGACAACAACTACGCCCTTCCGAATCAAGATGGACGAGCTCAGGTTCCTATTGAGCCGTGACAAAATTCGTGCCTGCCATCGCAGTTGGTGTTTTTGGCTCCTCGCATCGCTGGCCGGTACCGAGGAGGATGATGAGTATGTGGGCGATTACGAGGATGAGGTTGATCAACATCGTAACTACGGCAACCACCAAAGCACCACAACCACCAGTGTCGCCCACATACAAATAATGGCAATGTAAGGGCTCCTCAGTACGAGATCATGACCATCTCCCTAAACTGAAATTGAATATTCCACCATTTGAGGGTAGATATGTTCCGATATATATCTTACTTGGGAGTTAGAAACCGAACAACGATTTACATGTTTGCAATATCCCGAGGAGAGACATGTTCCGCCGTTGTTTGTGCTTTCACTAGCTTTGCATGTGTTTGGTGGTCCAACATTGTAGATTATATCCTGCTCCAGCCTACTTGGGCTGCTTTGAAAACTGCTATGACTGCTGGGTTCCACCATATTATCAACGTGAATTACTTCAAAATTGCAGCGCTTAAGACAGGGAAAAATTCGAGAAGAATATTATCGTGAATTACAAACCGGCTTGATTAGATGTGGTATTGTTGAGGAGAATGAAGCTATGCTTGCACGCTTTCGGGTGGATTAAATAGAGAGATTCGCACCATTCTAGACTATAAGGATTATAATAATATCACCTGCTTATTCCATCTTGCTTGTAAAGCTGAACGTGAAGTGCAGGATCGACAGTGCATTGGCGCCGCACTAACTTTTCTCGCAGGTCGACTTTCATCATGGACACCACGGCATCATCTACTTCCATCGCACCATCACCTCCTTCAAAGCCACCTCCAACCGTGATACAAGAAAGGTGCACAACCACCACTATCCGCCAAGAGCACACCGCTGGCCTGCAAGAGCTCTTCTTCTTCTATGGCGCCAACAGGCACACAAGTGATATTATTTGTCGTCATTGTAAGGGAAGAGGACATTTTAAGAGAATGCAAATCTCACGGTGATGATTGCACGAGGATGGTGGGTATGAGTCCGCTTAGTGACTATGATGAGGAGACTTTGGCTCTTATTACACATGAGGAACACGGTGGAGATGATTCGATCATGAGACACAATACATGGCTGTCAAGATGCCGACAGTATGAATGTTTAGTTGCTCAACGTGTTTTGAGTGTGCAGTTACACAGTCGAGCAAAATCAGAGGCATAATTTGTTCCATACAAAGGAGTTGTGAAGGAACGCTCTATTCGGCCATCATAGATGGAGGGAGCTGCAACAACTTGGCTAGCATGGAGATGGTGGAGAAGCTATCTCTCACCACAAGACCACATCCACATCCTTACTACATCCAATGGTTCAACAACAGCGCAAGGTTAAGGTAACACGACTCGCTCGTGTGCATTTTAGTATCTCTACATATGCTGATTATGTTGATTGTGATGTGGTACCTATGCAAGCATGTTCCTTGTTACTTGGTAGACCATGGCAATTTGATAAAAATTGACACCATGGTAGAAACAATCAAGATACTCTTGTTCATAAGGATAAAAATATTACTTTGCTTCCTATGACTCCCGAGTCCATTTTGAAAGATGATATTAATAGAGCTAATAAAGCAAAACAGAGAAAATAAGAGTGAAAATCAGATTGTGGCAAAAGAATTTGAGCAACACATGAAGCCTAATAATAAACCATCTATCGTTTTTGTGAAATTAAATTGAAAAGTGCATGTTTACTTGCCACTAAATCTGATATTGATGAGCTAGATTTTAGCAAATCTGTTTGCTATGCTTTGTGTGCAAAGAGGCATTATTTTCATTCGAGGACGTTTTTCCTTCTTTGCCTCCTGCTGTCACTAACATTTTGCAGAGTTCACGACGCTCTTTCCACAAGACGTGCCACCGGATTACCACCTATTCGAGGGATTGAGCATCAAATTGACTTAATTCCCGTGCATCATTACCCAACCGCGCCATACCGCACTCAATCTAGAGGAGACGAAGGAGATTATGCGCCAAGTACAGGAGCTGCTCGACAAAGGTTATATACGTGAACTGCTTAGTCCTTGTGTTGTTCCTATTATTCTAGTGCCAAAAAGGATGGTACATCACGATGTGTGTTGATTGTAGAGGCATTAATAATATTACTATTCGTTATCGCCACCCTATTCCTAGGCTAGATGATATGCTTGATGAATTGAGTGGCTCTACAATATTCTCCAAAGTTGATTTATGAGTGGATACCATCAAATTCGTATGAAATTGGGAGATGAATGGAAAACAGCATTTAAAACTAAGTTTGGATTATATGAGTGGTTAGTCATGCCTTTTGGGTTAACTAATGCACCTAGTACTTTCATGAGATTAATGAACTAAGTTTTACGTGCTTTCATTGGACGATTTGTGGTAGTCTATTTTGATGATATACTGATTTATAGCAAATCTTTGGAAGAACATTTGGAACATTTACGTGTTGTTTTTAATGCTCTACGTGATGCACGCTTGTTTGGTAACCTTGGGAAGTGCACCTTTGCAATCCGATCGGTATCTTTTCTTGGCTATGTTGTTACTCCACAGGAATTGAAGTTGATAAAGCCAAGATTGAAGCTATTTAGAGTTGGCCGCAGCCCAAAACGGTCACACAAGTGAGGAGTTTCTTGGCCTCGCTGGTTTCTATAGGCTTTGAGAGATTTCAGCACCATTGCTGCACCTCTCAATGAGCTTACAAAAAAGGATGTGCCTTTTGTTTGGGGTACCGCACATGAAGAAGCCTTCACGGTATTGAAAGATAAGTTGACACATGCCCTTTACTCCAACTTCCGATTTTAATAAGACTTTTGAGCTTGAATGTGATGCTAGTGGAATTGGATTAGGAGGTGTGTTATTACAAGATGGCAAACCTGTTGTATACTTTTCTAAAAATTGAGTGGGCCTAGTCTGAATTACTCTACTTATGATAAAGAATTATATGCTCTTGTTCGGACTTTAGAAACATGGCAACATTATTTATGGCCCAAAGAATTTGTTATACATTCTCGATCATGAATCTTTGAAACATATTAAAAGTCAAGCTAAACTGAATCGTAGACATGCTAAATGGGTTGAATTCATTGAGACTTTCCCTTATGTCATTAAACACAAGAAGGGTAAAGAAAATGTTATTGTCGATGCATTGTCTCGTCGCTATACTATGCTTTCACAACTTGACTTCAAAATATTTGGTTTGGAGACCATCAAAGATTAATATGTGCATGATGCTGATTTTAAAGATGTATTGCAGAATTGTAAAGAAGGTAGAACTTGGAACAAGTTTGTCGTTAATGATGGATTTGTGTTTCATTCTAACAAGGTATGCATTCCAGCTAGCTCCGCTCGCCTTTTGTTGTTGCAGAGGCGATGGAGGAGGACTAATGGGACACTTTGGCGTGAAGGAGAGGGAGGATATACTTGCTACACATTTCTTTTGGCCAAAGATGAGACGGGATGTTGAGCGCTTTGTTGCTCAGCACTACATGTCAAAAAGCTAAGTCACGACTCAATCCTCATGGTTTATATATGCCTTGCTCGCACTCTAGTGTTCCTTGGGAGGATATATCTATGGACTTTGTTTTAGGTTTACCTCTAACAAAGAAGGGAGGATAGCATATTTTTGTCATGGATAGATTCTCAAAATGGCACACTTTATACCATGTCATAAAAGCGATGATGCCGTTAATGTTGCTGATTTGTTCTTTCGTGAAATTATTCGCTTGCATGGTGTGCCAAATACTATTGTTTCAGATCGTGATACTAAATTTCTTATCCACTTTTGGAGATGTTTATGGGCCAAGTTGGGGACTAAACTGCTTTTAGTACTACTTGTCACCCCCAAACCGATGGATAAACCAAGTAGTCAATAGAACATTGTCTACTATGCTTAGGGCTGTTTTGAAGAATAACAAGAAAATGTGGAGGAATGCTTGCCTCATATTGAATTTGCTTATAATCGCTCATTGCATTCTACTACTAAGATGTGCCTTTGAAGTTGTGTATGGTTTCTACCTGCACCTATTGATTTGTCGCTTCTTCCATCTTCAAGAAGGTTAATTTTGATGCTAAAGAACGGCTTGAATTGATTTTAAAAATGCATGAGTTAACTAAGGAAAACCGATACCACTTGATAGAGGCAAGGTGTCCTGCCTTTCGACGAGATGGTGGATTTCGCTGTGGAAGTCGACTTTGACGATCCGACTACTTAACGTGTGGACGCCGCACCTTAGCAATCGCTAAACCAACTCCGAGAGGTTATCGACCACGCCGAGCACGATCAACTTGACCACGAGGGTCTGCTTTCTCGCGAGCAAACGAAGAACAAGCAAGAAACCGAGATTGCAATCTGATATTGCGAATATAAGATGAAAGCTTTATTGATCAAGGTGGGTTCTGTGGACGCTTTGTCCGGTCGCTGAACACAAACGGCACGCGGGTTGCAGCTATGGCTAACTTTTAATCTAAACAAAACCCGAAGTCTAAACGACGCCTCTAATGGGTCATGTATATGGGGGAAAAGGAGGAATTTCGGGCTCTTTGAGGGTGGGGTCCAAACCAACCCTAACTCTTGTTTCCCATACATACGGACTCTAAAATAGCCTATACTTAAATATTTCGAAATTACATGGCCTGCCTAATATAGGTGACGAAGACCTAGAATAGCCTTGGACGAATATTATGAAGTGGCATCTTGTATATTTCGTCCAAGGCTTCATGCACTCTTATGGTGGCTTCAAAGTCCTGAAATCATCACTTGTAACTCCGTCTTGATCCTCTGCATGCCATCAACTCCATGCGTGTCTTGCTCCAATGTTCATCCTTCTCCAAGCTAGGCCCTTCATTTGTAAGCAAAACAAATGTATCCAAATTAGGCAAGATCATATTCTCATGAACATTAGAATCATTACCAAAAACGAAAGTACCGGTAACTTAATTGGTGCGCGAGCTCTCAGTAATTGGTCCCGTGATATGTAACAAGAGGGGCTGTAGGTGTAACAATGGTATTGCTGTCTCATCAAAAACATTGAGCGATGAATGCCAAATATAAACTTGCTCGGAGATAAGGGTAGAAAACATGTTGTGTTTGCACTGAGATCTTGTTTGGTTACATTTGCGTAAGGATAGATTTCGATTTGCAGCAAATCAAAGCTAATGCCACGTGCTGCTGGTCCCTTTAAGGTGTTGGAGAAAGTAAATGATAATGCATATAAACTTGAGCTGCCGCAGATTTTGGGGTTAGTCCCACTTTTAACATTGCAGATTTGAAGCCATATTTGGGTGAGGAAGATGAACTTCCGTCGAGGACTCACTTCATTTCAAGAAGGGAGGATGATGAGGACATCAATACCATTGTTACACCCACAGCCCCTCGCGCTATACATACGGACCAATTACTAGAGTCACAAGACGCCAACTAAATTACCCGTACTTTCGCTTCTTGGTAATGGTTCTAATGTTCATGAGAATATGATGTGCTTAAATTGGATACATTTGTTTTGCTTACAAATGAAGGGCCTAGCTTGGAGAAGGGTGAACATTGAGCAAGAACAAGCATGGAGATGATGGCATGCGCAAGGGGACAAGAACGGAGTTACAAGTGATGATTTCAGGACTTTGAAGCCACCATAATGAGTGCATCCAGCCTTGGACGAAATATACAAGATGCCACTTCATAAATTTCGTCCAGAGGCTATTCTAGGTGCTCATCACCTTATTATTAGGCCAGGCCCATGTAATTTGGAAATACATTAGTATAGGCTATTTTAGAGTCCGTGATGTGGGGAAACAAGAGATATGGTTAGTTTCGACCCTCCACCAAGGGCCATGAAATTCACTCTCTTCCTCCTCAGATATACAGCCCTTAGGGCACTGCTTAGACTTTGGGTTTTGTTTAGATTAAAAGTTCGCCATAGTCAGAATCTCACATTTCGCTTGTGTTCCTGACTGCATAAAGGCGCCATGTAACCCCACCTTGATCAATAAAGCTTTCTCTTATATTCACAATATCCAGATTGCAATCTTAGTTTCTTGCTTGTTCTTCGCTTGCTCGCAGGAAATGTACCTTCGTGGTCGTTGATCGTGTTCGCAAGTGGTCAATAACCTCCTGAGTTGGTTTAGTGATTGCTAAGGCGCCGACGCCCTCGCACGTCAGAGTCGGATCGCCAAAGTCGACTTCATCCAAAACGATAGCCACCATCTCATCGAAGACGGACACCTCGCCTATCAAATTTCGACTAGGCCCACTCAATTTTTCGTAAAAGTATGCAAAGGTTTGCCATCTTGTAATAACACACCTCCTAATCCAATTCCACTAGCATCACATTCAAGCTCAAAAGTCTTATTAAAATCGTGAAGTTGGAGTAAAGGAGGATGTGTCAACTTAGCTTTCAATACCGTGAAGGCTTCTTCCCGTAGCGGTACCCCAAACAAAAGGCACATCCTTCTTTGTAAGCTCGTTGAGAGGTGCAAGCAATGGTGCTGAAATCTCTACAAAACGCCTATAGAAACCAGCGAGGCCAAGGAAACTCCTCACTTGTGTGACCGCTTTGGGCTGCGCCAACTCTCAATAGCTTCAATCTTGGCTTTATCAACTTCAATTCCCGTGGAGTAACAACATAGCCAAGAAAAGATACTCGGGTGCAAAAGGTGCACTTCCCAAGGTTACCAAACAAACGTGCATCACGAGAGCATTAAAACAGCACGTTTCCAAATGTTCTTCCAAAGATTTGCTATAAATCAGATATCATCAAAATAGATTACCACAAATCGTCCAATGAAAGCACGTGAAACTTCGTTCATTAATCTCATGAAAGTACTAGGTGCATTAGTTAACCCAAAAGGCATGACTAACCACTCATATAATCCAAACTTAGTTTTAAATGCTGTTTTCCATTCATCTCCAATTTCATACGAATTTGATGGTATCCACTACGCAAATCAATCCCTTTGAGAATATTGTAGAGCCACTTAATTCATCAAGCATATCATCTAGCCTAGGAATAGGGTGACTATAACGAATAGTAATATTATTAATGCCTCTACAATCAACACACATAATGTGATTTAACCATCCTTTTTCGGCACTAGAATAATAGGAACAGACAAGGACTAAGGGATTCACAGATATAACCTTTGTCGAAAGAAATTTAGACTTGACTTATAACTTCCTTCGCTCTCCTCCGGATTGGGTACTAAGATGGTGCACCATTGGGTAATGACACCCGGAATTAAGTCAATTTGATGCCTTAATCCTCTAATAGGTGGTAATTCTATGGTATATCTTGTGGAAAGACGCTACTAACCCCTCGCAAAATGTTAGTGACAAAGAGGGGGCAAAGAGGAAGGCACGCCTCTAATGAAAATAATGCCTCTTTGCACACAAAAGCATAGCAAATAGATTTGCTAAAATCTAGCTCATCAATATCAGACGGTGGCAAGCAAACATGCACTTTTCAATTTAATTTCGTATAGCAACAAGATGGTTTATTATTAGGCTTCATGTGTCGCTTCAAATTCTTTTGCCACAATCTGATTTTCACTTTTATTTTTCTCCTGTTTTGCTTTATTAGCTCTATTAATATCATCTTTCAAAATGGACTCGTGGAGTCATAGGAAGCAAAGTAATATTTTATCCTTATGAACAAGAGTAGATCGATTGTTTCTACCATGGTGCACAGAATTTTTATCAAATTGCCATGGTCTACCAAGTAATAAGGAACATGTTGCAGAGGTGCCACATCACAATCAACATAATCAGCATATATAGAGATACTAAAATGCACATTTAACAAAGACGTGTTACCTTAACCTTGCTACCGCTGGTTAACCATTGGATGTAGTAAGGATGTGGATGTGGTCTTGTAGTGAGAGATAGCTTATCCACCATCTCCATGCTAGCTAAGTTGTTGCAGCTCCTCCATCTATGATGACGCCGAATAGAACGCTCCTTCACAACTCCCTTTGTATGAAACAAATTATGCCTCCGATTTTGCTCATTTTGTGTAACCTGCACACTCAAAACACGCTGAAAATAACTAAACATTCATACACTCACCGCATCTTCAAGAGCTATGTATTGTGCCTCATGATCGTAATCATCTCCACCGTGTTCCTGCGCGTAATAAGAGCCAAAGTGATGTAGAGGAACCCCAATTCGCCGATCTTTCACGCTTGAGGGATCCCACGGGAAAAACACGAAGAACACGCTGGAAACACGAGGGAAACACGGGGAAAATGAGAGGAAATCACCGACCAACAAGGAATCTGGCCACACAAGTGCGGATGGCTCTCGGTTCGGGGAGTTCTTCGTCACTTGCACTCGGAGTATCGCGTGATCTCGAAATCGAGAAACAATGCAACAATTATTAGACTCGGACTAGGACTGTGGCGGAGATGAAACAGAGGGACGCGGATCAAAGTGAGATGAATTGTGGAACTTGGATCGGTGGCGGAGATGAACTGTGGAACTCGGATCGGTGGCGGATATATGCAGTGGTGGACTCGGATGGGCGGATGGCGGTAGATATGTGGTGGAGTATATGGATCTTTAATGGGCGGTGAATATGTGGTGGTGGTATATGGTAGCGGCGACGTGACAACCTCTGGAATGTAACTCAAACTCTAAAAGACTAGACGCTAAGACCAAAGAATCTTGACACGACGATGTAAATCGCAAATTCAACAAAGCAAATATGTAAAAGATTATAGGTGCTCAGATTGTCTCTCGGCGGGATGAATTAACCCTAATTTTTTTGGCTTTTTCGTGGACTATAGGTATGAAGAAATGACTCGATCTAAACTACTTAAAATTGTAAAATCTCACCGAGGAACCTCAAACTGATACCACTTGATAGAGGCAAAGGTGTCCCGTCTTTCGATGAGATGGTGGATTTTCGCTTTGGTGGAAGTCGACTTTGACGATCCGATCATTAACGCGGCGAGGACGCCGCTACTTTTTAGCAATCGCTAAACCAACTCCGAGAGGTATACACCGATTGTGCCGGAGCACGATCAACCTGACTACACGAGGGTCTGCTTTCCTCGAGCAAACAAGAACAAGTAAGAAACTCGAGATTGCAATCTGGATATTGCGTAATATAAGATGAAAGCTTTATTGATCAAGGTGGGGTTCTATGACGCCTTTGTCCGGTCATCGAACACAAACGAAGCACGTCGGGTTGCAACTGCGGCTAACTTTTTAATCTAAACAAAACCCAAAGTCTAAATCTGCGTTCCCCAAGGGTCAGATATATGGAGGAAGAGGGTGAATTTCAGGCCCTTGGTGGAGGGGTCCTAAACTAACCCTATCTCGATGCGGAGCATCCTATGGACATCACCATGTCAAGAGTTCGCTTTGGCAAGTGACACGCGCCACATCTGCTTCACATACTCAAAGGTGAATCCTCTCTTTACACGTGCTCACTCAGACACTCTCGAGGATGGTGATATTACTTGACACTCCTTACGTAGTGCATGCATAGGTATAGTAGGACCTTCACTGGATGTCAAGGAGGAGTGCAAGCGCCAAGGAATCGATCACACCATCCGAGAGGAAGCGTGGGAAGAGAAGACGGAAGAAAGAGAAGAAGAAGACGGAGCTGCTGCTAGGAGCCAGGCCGACTTCCGGACCGGCCGTCCTGATCATCTGGCTGGCTGGACCATCCGTGCCCCCGGATCATCCGGACAAATCGGCCCTGACGCACAACAGAATGGGTTCCTTCCGGCTTCGATCATCCGGTCACCTCCGGATCATCTCGGACGACGCACGATCATCCGGACTTCATCCCGACCATCATCCGGCTGGCCTCGTCAAGACGTTTAATCGCCCAAAGCCCATGGTATCCTTTCCCCACTCATTTCTTCGTGGCTAAGACTATATATTCCTCTCTCCTCCTAGTTAGGTTAGCAAAGTGATAGTTCATTCTTAGGTGAGCTTTTGCTCTACTCATCTCTTCTCTTGAGAGAGAGAGACTGATTTATTCCATTGAGGCCAAGACCTCCATCTAGAGAAGATCCCCATGATATCATCAAGACCCCCTTGTGGAAGATCCATCTATGATATCATCAAGACCTCCTCTGAGATGAACTCACTTTGTATCTTTTCCCTTTGTTGTTGTCTGCGTACCTTTATGGATCTTGTGTGTTTGATTTTCTAGTGGATGTGTGATTGAACTTGTTCTTGAGTGTTTCCTTGTGATTTCTCTCCGCTCTTCCCCGTGATCATCGTGGTTCTTCGAGGGATCCCACTCAAACGCGGAAAGACGGATTGCCATAGGGTTCCACCATCATCATATGGTATCGTGAGCCAAAGTTGATCACGTTTTGGAGTCCCTCTCCCACCGCTTTCTAGCCTTCTTTTGCTTGATTTCGCCCTAAATCCGAAAAAAAACCCACCAAAAAATAGCCCCAATTTTTTTGTGATTTGTTGGTTTGATGATGTTTTGTTGATTTTGATCCGCGGATTTGCTTGGTTTCAAGTTGATCTAGCATCTCCTCAAGTTTCCCCACATTCCATCCACGAAATCTCCTCAATTTTGCCCCGAAAAATCCCTAAATTCCCGCCTCAAAATTCGTCGGTGAGGGGAAACTCGTAGCAGTTTGATTCTGCCCGGATCATCCGGACCATCTTCTCGATCATCCGGACACCGCCTCGGATCAGTTGGACTCTCTCCGATGTCCTGGATACCCCACGCACCTCCAAAAAACAGTAACCGCACCCATTTAATTCTGGATCATCCGGCTGAACACTCGGGGATCATCCGGACTCCTCCTCTCCGATGTCCGGTTATGATGAGGACATGACTACGTTGATAAGACCAAAATATTGCATACATGCATATTTTTCGTGTGATTTCTAGTGCAAACTATTCAATAATATATGTATGTTATCCAACAAAAAATACTTCACATACTTTTGTGTTTTGTCTAATTGTAGGTGTATGGGACATTTGTACAATCCACATATGAAGATAAGGGAAAAGGAGAAGTTTAGGTGTTGTTCAAAAAGTCTCTCACGTCACTTTTGGGCCAAGAGAAGATAGAGTCCAAGTCTCTCACGTTCTCGATTCAGATTCGGACCGCACAGACATACCTGACTCAAAACGCCAACAACTTTTTCATACGATTCGAATTGGGTGATTCTTTTTGTTGGAAAGTAGATTTCATGCTCTTCCAGCACAATTGGAATCACCTTATAATACGTCCGAGCGTTGAGTTATAGACGAAACAATCTGACGCTGCACCAGAATCCGAGTCAAACTACAAGTCCAAAGGTGTTACGCCACTCCACTTGGGCCCATTGGCCTTGTACGACCTAGGGTTAGTTTTAGGCTGCCTTGGGACGTTCTCCCACCTCCTTGGCCACCACCCCTGCTCCTATATAAGTAGATCCATCTAGTAGCTTTTTCCGGGTTTTGTTTAGATCAAAAGTTCATCATAGCAACTTCGCATTTCGCTTGTGTTCAACGACTATTGTGCAAAGGCCACGTAACCCCACCTTGATCAATAAAGCTTTCATCTTATATTCGCAATATCCAGATTGCAATCTCAGTTTTTGCTTGTTCTTCGCTTGCTCGCAGAAATAGACCCTCGTGGTCGTTGATCGTGTTCGGCGGGTCAATAACCTCTCGGAGTTGGTTTAGCGATTATATATAGGCGACGCCCTCGTGACGCCAGAGTCGGATCACAAAGTCGACTTCCACCAAAGCGAATCCACCATCTCATCGAAGACGCGACACCTTTGCCTCTATCAAGTGGTATCGAGCCAAGGCCGCTTTCGTGAGATTTTACGCTTTTTCATAGTTTAGATCGATCTCGTCATTTATACCTGCAGTCCATGAAAAAGCCACAAAAAGTTAGATCTGTTCATCCTTTATCCAAGCCACCGAGCCTTTGCAATTTTCAATTCATTGCTTGCATAGTTGAATTATCGGTTGCATCGCCGTGTCATTTGCCGGTCTTAGTGTCTAGTTCCTTTAGAGTTTCGGAAGTTCTCGTTCACATTAGTCACACCGCCACGATCACTATCCTTCCCTTGTCCACCATCCCATCTATTAATTTCCACTACGTACTACGCGCTGTTCATTGTCATAATCATAGTTGAGGTCATTCACATCTTCGCCGATCCAATCAGCATCTTATCTAGTTTGTCTTGGAAAGAGGAGAAAAAAGATAGAGAAAAAAAGAGAAAAAAGGAAAGAAAAAAGAAAAGAGAGAGAAGAAAAGGAAAAAAGGCGTGAGAAAAAAAGAGAGAGGAAAAAATTGGATCTATCTAGAATCAATCTCGCACCTGAATTCGGATTGAAATGCTGTTTTGCGACTGTTCAGTAAAACAGGTGTATCTTCCTCATAACGAAGTCCGCTTTTGGCCCGTGAATACTCAAATTGAAGCTAGAGACGAGCCGATCTAAATAGTTGCAGAAGCTAGTTCAATATTTGATATCTCAAAATCGTCTTCTAAATAGGTCTTTTTGCCCTCCGAGTTCGTGAACACAGCCTTGTTCCAATTTCGTGCCGCTTTAGAATTCTTCGACTCCTCATATCAACTCGAATTGAGTGATTCTCATTGTATTGGAAAGCTTGAGTTAGTAGCATTCTTGCAAGAATTTATCAGAAAATTGGCTCAAACTTTTTAAGAGGAAAGTTGGAGAGAGAGTTGTTGTATATCCCTGCTTGGCGCTTGTTTTTCATCATTATCTTCACTTATATCTTCATCACAAGAGCTACTTAGTATCCTTCATTGATGCTAGTTGTGCTACACCGTGACCTCATTAGTGTTCTAGGCTGCTGCCTCTAGTCCGGCCTAGCCTAGACTAGCACAAAGACTGCTGTGAGCGCTTATTCAACATTGCATCTTTGAATTGATTATTGCTAAATTTTTTGCTACCATATATAGCCAACCCAGCTCCACATATTTCTACACCGTATACGTGACGCCTCCTGGCAATCGCTTTTACACAATCTTCGAGTTACTTGACACCGCTGGTTGCCTTATCACCACCTGCCGATGGTAAGAACTTGTAAGATATTGATATTTGCTTTATCAGTGAGCACTTTACAACCACATCCTAGTAGTTCATAGGAACATTATTCTCGAATTTTGTTTTTGTTTCTACTAATCATGACAAAGTTTCGGAGATAGAAGTTCTTGGACGATTAAACACATGTTCACCATCACAGAGTTGGGACAACACACACAAGCACAGGCCAAAGTTAGCTCTTTACCGCTATTTGAGGGTAGATTTAACTCTGCTATTTATCTAGCTTGGGAGCTTGGAAGTAGAACAAGTTTTTTAGTCAACATGTTTTTTCTGAACTTGAGCGAGTACGAGCTGCCACTAGAGCATTTACTGGTTTTGCTTCGCTTGGTGGAGTGTGCATTGTAAGAAAACATTGATAACCAACCCACAACTTGGAAAGATTTGAAAGATGTAATGAGAAAACAGTTTTTCCTCCTTACTATCGTCGTGAATTGCTTCAAATTTGAACAATTTAAACAAGGCAATAACACTGTTCATACTTACTACCAAGAGTTCAAATCTTATATGCATCATTGTGACATAGAAGAATCTGAGGATGATACAATGAATAGATTTTTAGTGGTTTGAACCATGATATTCGTGCAAGATTTCAGTATATTCCTCGCAGCATTACCTAGATATGTTCGTGCTTGTACCTTTGAGAGACAAGCTACAGGAGGATGCATTGATGACTACAACAACTACTATTCCAGTTCATGCTCACCACCGCCGGGTTGGTTCCTCCACTGCTACACCTACTAGAGAAGCCCCACCTGAATTGTGAGCGACATCATCTCAAGAGTATGGTGCATTGTCTACGTGTACCTACATCAGCTACGCCTTTGCACAAGGTAACAAAGAAATGTATTCATGATATAGTTTCACATGAGAATGATGCATCCCTAGTTAACTTGAATGCATCATGTGTTGAGTTACCTGGTGATTTGAGCACAACACCTATTTTAGAGAATCTTGATACTGTCATGAATGTGTCATGTGATCAAACAACTGAAATACCAACAATTTTGAGTGCACCCATTGAATTAACTCGCTGATGCAAAAGAATCAATGTTTAATCGCTTGATATGACTCTAATCTTGGTGATGATTCTGTGTCAATGACTCATTGCATGTTTGCTTACCTAAGCATGTTGTAGCATGTAAATTTGATTCAAATAAGGTTTATTCACCAATGTTGGGATAGTTTAATGATGAACATTCTCAATCTTTTTGAATAAATAAGAGCTTCACTTATATGTGCAAACTGAGTTGCAATATTTTCATGCCTTCTAGTTCTTGTGCTAATTTGTTGGCTTTTAGATTTTATGAACTATGCAAGTTACTCATCTATTCATGTGTCATATATGCAAAAATCAAGGGACGTAAAATGAATTGACGACACATATACAACATGTACACCTTTGTCTCTTTGTTAGCCATATTTTCAGATAAGTAACGCCGAGGACGGCTTTGTTTTCAAGAAGGGAGGATGATGAGGACATGACTACGTTGATAAGACCAAAGTATTATTGCATACATGCATATTTTTCAGTGATTTCTAGTAAACTATTCAATAATATATATTTATGTTATCCGTAACAAAAATACTTCACATACTTTTGTGTTTTGTCTAATTGTAGGTGTGTATGACATTTGTACAATCCACATATGAAGATAAGGGAAAAGGAGAAGGTGTTGTTTCAAAAGTCTTCTCACGTCACTTTTGGGGCCAAGAGAAGATAGAGTCCAAGTCTCTCAACGTTCGATTCAGATTCGACCGCACAGACATACCTGACTCCAAAACGCCAACAACTTTTTTCATACGGATTCCGAATTGGGTGACTTTTTTGTTGGAAAGTAGATTTCACGCTCTTTCCAGCACAATTGAAATCACCTTTATAATACGTCCGGAGCGTTGAGTTATAGACGAAAAGAATCTGACGCTGCACCAGAATCCGAGTCAAACACACAAGTCCAAAGGTGTTACGTGACCTCCACTTTCTGGGGCCCATTGGCCTTGTACGACCTAGGTTAGTTTTAGGGCTGCCTTTGGGACGTTCTCCCACCTCCTCTGGCTACCACCCCTTGCTCCTATATAAGTAGATCATGAATCTAGTAGCTTCTTTCCTTGTGGTTTTGTTTGTGATCAAAAGTTCGCCATAGCTGCAATCACAGATTGCTGCAGTGTTCAATCTACTCAGCACAAAGGCGCCATGTAATCCCCACCTTGATCATATCAAAGCTTTCATCTTATATACTTCGCAATATCCAGATTGCACCCTCAGCTATTTCTTGTTCTTCGCTTGCTCGCAGGAAATAGACCTCGTGGTCAGTTGATCGTGTCTCGCCAGCGGTCAATAACCTCCTCTAGTTGGTTTAGTTTATTGCAAGGACGTTCTCGCATTACTGACGCTTTAGTCGGATCATCAAAGTCGATTTCCACCAAAGCTTAAATCCACCATCTCATCGAAAGACGGGACACCTTTCTCCTCTATCAGTTACCCTCAAACCGACATCGCTGAAATTTTGTTTTAAGTCATAACTAATTCATCCAAGTCCGCTTTTGACGCTCTTAGCTCGCTTTTGAAGCTATGGACATCCCCTATCCCGTGTAAAAAATACCACCAACATCATTTGACTCCATCATATGTTCTTGAAATTTGGCAAGTTTGCCTAGGCCCCTCCACCATATCATCCGCGTGATAGCCATTAACCGACTTCCTCAACCTAACCCATTTTCTTCCCATATATAGCATTAGTGGTTGCTTGAGTAGTGATTCGAGTTCCTAAGGTGTTTCGGTTACATTTAGGGACGTTGCTTCTTCATCAACCACCACCACCACCACTTCCACATATACCTCAAGACACCATACACTTCCGACTAAACCCAACTTAACCCAATTGTTGTTTGAGCTTGTTTGAGTTGTGGCTCAGTCTCCTTTACAGGTGTTTCTGCTTACATTTAGGGACTGCAACTTCAACTCCTCACTGTATAGCCCCTTGATCATTCCGTCTGTGATTGCCTAGTGCAACACCACCACCGCTTCCGCTTACCACCATTTCTGACATTTGCCATTTGAGATTTTGAGTCATGCGTTTTTCCTTGCTTTCCTAAGGTGTTTTGCTTACTTTGGGATTTAGTCTCCATCATCTTGGTACTCACACCAAGAACACCGCTTACTCATCATCGCAAAGGACTCGTGAACCTCGCCGACACCTTTAGTATATCCCTTGCAATTGCATTGTTAACCCCCAGCCCATTCTCACAATACTTACTCATCGAGACTAGCCATTTGAGTATTGCCGCAACGCTATTTGGCACATTAGTGGTCCATACCTTCCATTGCATACATACCATACCATATTGGTATCATATCATCCATTGTGCCTCATGATGAGGACATCAATACCATTGTTACACCCACAGCCTTTCATCTTACATATACGACCAATTACTAGAGCTCACAGACGCCCAATTAAATTACCAAAGTACTTTCGCTTTTTGGTAATGATTCTAATGTTCATGAGAATATGATGTCGCTCTAAATTGGATACATTTGTTTTGCTTACAAATGAAGGGCCTAGCTTGGAGAAGGATGAACATTGGAGCAAGAACACGATGGAGTTGATGGCATGCAAGGGGATCAAGAACGGAGTTACAAGTGATGATTTCAGGACTTTGAAGCCACCATAAGGAGTGCATGAAGCCTTGGACGAAATATACAAGATGCCACTTCATAATATTCGGCCCATAGGCTATTCTAGGTGTCACATACCTTATTATTGGGCCAGGCCCATGTAATTTCGAAATACTTAAGTATAGGCTATTTTTAGAGTCCCAGATGTGTGGGGAAACAAGAGATAGGGTTGGTTTCGGACCCCATCCTCAAGGGCCACGAAATTCTCCTTTTCCCATATATACAAAACCTTAGGGCAGCTGCTTAGACTTTGGGTTTTGTTTAGATCAAAAGTTCGCCATAGTCAGCAACTTCGCAGCATTTCGCTTGTGTTCAACGACTGCATAAAGGCGCCACAGTAACCCCACCTTGATCAATAAAGCTTTCATCTTATATTCGCAATATCCAGATTGCAATCTTAGTTTCTTGCTTGTTCTTCGCTTGCTCATGAGGAAATAGACCTCGTGGTCGTTGATCGCAGTTCGCGTGGGGTCAATAACCTCCTCGAGTTGGTTTAGCGATTGCTAGGCGTGACGCCCTCAGACGCCAGTAGTCGGATCATCAAAGTCGATTTCCACCAAAGCGAAATCCACCATCTCATCGAAAAGACGGACACCTTTGCCTCTATCAAGTGGTATCAGATTTCCAGTTGCTTCGGTGAGATTTTACGCTTTTTCAGTTAGTTTAGATCGAGTCTGTTTTCATACCTATAGTCCACTTAAAAAGCCAAAAAATTAGGTTAGTTCATCCCATCCAACCAATCTGAGCTTTTGCATAATCTTTTTTCAGATTTGTTTTGTTGAATTTGTGCATTGCATCGTCGCAGTCAAGTCACCGGTCTTAGCGCCTAGTCTTTTAGAGTTTCGAAGTTCCGTTCACAAGTTGTCACGCCGCCACGCCATATACCACCCCACATATTCACCGCTAATCCGAATCCATATACGCTTACCACATATCCGCCGCCATCACGCCCATCCGAGTCCACCCGCAACATATATCCGCCACCACTCCGAGTTCCACCAGATTCATCTCCGCCACCTACCGAAGTTCCACCAGACTCATCTCCGCCACCAACCGAAGTTCCACCAGATTCATCTCCGCATTACCAGTCCTAGTCCGAGTCCAAGAATTGTTGTGATTGTTCGATTTCCGATCACGCCGATACTCTAAGTCGTGATAGCAGAGGACTCCTAATTTTGGCTAGGCAGTTTTTAGACCATTTGTAGACTTTTTCTCTAAAAATTTGTTGCGAGCAAAAAAAAAAGAGGAAAAAAGTGCAAAAAAGGAAAAAAAAAAAAAATTCAGAGTGTGCTCCTCCCTTGTTTACGTCAGCAACGTGATTTTGTTAGTGTTCTAGGCTCGGCTCTAGCACGGTTCAGCCTAGGACCAGCACAAGCATACTGCCGCTGAGCGCTTATTCAACTTTGCATCTCCTCGAATTGATTATTGTCAATTTTTTGCTACCATATTATAAGCCTTCCCAGCTCCACATACATCTACGCCGCATGCGCTTGATTCTCCTTGGTAATCGCTATATCCAAGCTTTGAGAGTTTTGACTACAACGGTTGCCGATCACCACTCACCGGGTAAGAACCGTAAGAATTTGAGATTTGCTTGACGGATTTGTGATACACCACCACCACTTTAGTAGTCTGAGGATCATATTCTTGTGTGTTTCTATTTGCTGCTAACCATGGTAGGATCATGTCGATGAGACTGATTGGGAGAACTCGATTTAACAAATGTACTACATGATAAATTTCAGCAAATGATGAGGACAGTAAGATGTGGTAAAACAGATTTGACGAGGCCATGGAGAAGATAGATGGCATTGAGAAGACGTTGAAACAAAGCTTGATAGCAAGTTTGATGAATTGCTCGCTGCTTCCACAACCACCGCCGGCTGCACCTATCGTGACTCTCAGAACGACAACAACCACGCCCCTTCCGAATCAGATGGACGAGCAGCCGGTTCCTATTGAGCCAGACAAAATTCTGGTGTCATTGCCACCGCTATTGGTGCTTCTTTTTGGCTCTCGCCATCGCCGCCGGTGGTACCGAGGAGGATGATGAGTATGTGGACGATTAGAGGATGAGGTTGATCAACATCGTAACTATGTGCAACCACCCGCACCACAACCACCGTGTCGCCCACATGCAAATAATGGCAATATTAGGCTCCCCCTCGTATGAGATCATGACCATCTCCCTAAACTGAAATTGAATATTCCACCATTTGAGGGTAGATATGTTCCTCGATATATATCTTACTTGGGAGTTAGAAACTGAACAACGATTTACATGTTTACAATATCCCGAGGAGAGACGTGTTCCCGCCATTGTTTGTGCTTTCACTAGCTTTGCATGTGTTTGGTGGTCTCAACATTGTAGATTATATCCTGCTCCAAAATACTTGGGCTGCTTTGAAAACTGCTATGCGACTGCTGGTTCCACCATATTATCAACGTGAATTACTTCAAAAATTGCAAATTTTTAAGACAAGGAAAAAACTCAGAGAAGAATATTATCGAATTACAAACCGGCTTGATTAGATGTGGTATTGTTGAGGAGAATGAAGCTATGCTTGCACGCTTTCGGGTGGATTAAATAGAGAGATTCAGACCATTCTAGACTATAAGGATTATAATAATATCACTCATTTATTCCATCTTGCTTGTAAAGCTGAACGTGAAGTGCAGGATCGACATGCATTGGCGCCAAGACTAACTTTTTCTCGCAGTCGACCTTCATCATGGACACCACGCAGCATCATCTACTTCCACCGCACCATCACCTCCTTCAAAGCCACCTCCAACCGTGATACAAGAAAGCAGTGCACAACACCACTATCCGCCAAGAGCACACCCGCTGGCCTGCACAGAGCTCTTCTTCTTCCATGGCATCAACAGGCACACAAGTGATATTATTTGTCGCCGCTGTAAGGGAAGAGGACATTTTGCGAGAGAATGCAAATCTCAGCGCAGGATGATTGCTACGAGGATGGTGGGTATGAGTCCGCTTAGTGACTATGATGAGGAGACTTTGGCTCTTATTACACATGAGGAACACGGTGGAGATGATTCTGATCATGAGACACAATACATGGCTGTCAAGATGCCGATGTGTATGAATGTTTAGTCGCTTCAACGGTTTTGAGTGTGCAGTTACACATGTTGAGCAAAATCAGAGGCATAATTTGTTCCATACAAAGGAGTTGTGAAGGAACGTTTATTCAAGGCCATCATAGATGGAGGGAGCTGCAATAACTTGGCTAGCATGGAGATGGTGGAGAAGCTATCTCTCACCACAAGACCACATCCACATCCTTACTACATCCAATGGTTCAACAACAGCGCAAGGTTAAGGTAACACGACTGCTCCTGTGTGCATTTTAGTATCTCTACATATGCTGATTATGTTGATTGTGATGTGGTACCTATGCAAGCATGTTCCTTGTTACTTGGTAGACCATGGCAATTTGATAAAAATTGCAGACACCATGGTAGAAACAATCAAGATACTCTTGTTCATAAGGATAAAAATATTACTTTGCTTCCTATGACTCCTGAGTCCATTTTGAAAGATGATATTAATAGAGCTAATAAAGCAAAACAGGAGAAAAATAAGAGTGAAAATCAGATTGTGGCAAAAGAATTTGAGCAACACATGAAGCCTAATAATAAACCATCTACGTTGTTTCCAAATTAAATTGAAAAGTGCATGTTTACTTGCCACCAAATCTGATATTGATGAGCTAGATTTTAGCAAATCTATTTGCTATGCTTTTGTGTGCAAAGAGGCATTATTTTCATTCGAGGACGTGTTTTCCTCTTTGCCCCCTGCTGTCACTAACATTTTGCAGAGTTCGCCGACGCTCTTTCCACAAGACGCAAGCCACCGGATTACCACCTATTCGAGGGATTGAGCATCAAATTGACTTAATTCCTGTGCATCATTACCCAACCGCACCATACCGCACTCAATCTGTGAGAGGAGACGAATGGAGATTATGCGCAAGTACAGGAGCTGCTCGACAAAGGTTATATACGCTAATCCCTTAGTCCTTGTGCTGTTCCTATTATTCTAGTGCCGTAAAAAGGATGGTACGCCACGTATGTGTGTTGATTGTAGAGGCATCAATAATATTACTATTCGTTATCGCCACCCTATTCCTAGGCTAGATGATATGCTTGATGAATTGAGTGGCTCTACAATATTCTCCAAAGTTGATTTATGAGTGGATACCATCAAATTCGTATGAAATTGGGAGATGAATGGAAAACAAGATTTAAAACTAAGTTTGGATTATATGAGTGGTTAGTCATGCCTTTGGGTTAACTAATGCACCTAGTACTTTCATGAGATTAATGAACTAAGTTTTACGTGCTTTCATTGACGATTTGTGGTAGTCTATTTTGATGATATATCGATTTATAGCAAATCTTTGGAAGAACATTTGGAACATTTACGTGTTGTTTTAATGCTCTCACGGATGCACGCTTGTTTGGTAACCTTGGAAGTGCACCTTTTGCAACCGATCGAGCATCTTTTCTTGGCTATGTTGTTACTCCACAGGAATTGAAGTTGATAAAGCCAAGATTGAAGCTATTGAGTTGGCCGAGCCCAAAACGGTCACACAAGTGAGGAGTTTCTTGGCCTCGCCGGTTTCTATAGTTTGCTTGTGAGAGATTTCAGCACCATTGCTGCACCTCTCAACGAGCTTACAAAGAAGGATGTGCCTTTGTTTGGGGTACCGTGATGTGAAGAAGCCTTCACGGTATTGAAAGCTAAGTTGACACATGCCCTTTACTCCAACTTCCGATTTTAATAAGACTTTGAGCTTGAATGTGATGCTAGTGGAATTGGATTAGAGGTGTGTTATTACAAGATGGCAAACCTGTTGTATACTTTTCCAAAAATTGAGTGGGCCTAGTCTGAATTATTCTACTTATGATAAAGAATTATATGCTCTTGTTCGACTTTAGAAACATGGCAACATTATTTATGGCCCAAAGAATTTGTTATACATTCGATCATGAATCTTTGAAACATATTAAAAGTCAAGCTAAACTGAATCAGAGACATGCTAAATGGGTTGAATTCATTGAGACTTTCCTTATGTCATTAAACACAAGAAGGGTAAAGAAAATGTTATTGCCGATGCATTGTCTCGTCGCTATACTATGCTTTCACAACTTGACTTCAAAATATTTGGTTTGGAGACCATCAAAGATCAATATGTGCATGATGCTGATTTTAAAGATGTATTGCAGAATTGTAAAGAAGGAAGAACATGGAACAAGTTTGTCGTTAATGATGGATTTGTGTTCTGTATAACAAGCTATGCATTCCAGCTAGCTCTGCTCGCCTTTTGTTGTTGCAGGAGGCGATGGAGGAGGACTAATGGGACACTTTGCGTGAAGAAGACGGAGGACGATACTTGCTACACATTTTTTTGGCCAAAGATGAGACGGATGTTGAGCGCTTTATCGCTCACTGCACTACATGTCAAAAAGCTAAGTCACACTCAATCCTCATGGTTTATATATGCCTTTGCTCGCACTCTAGTGTTCCTTGGGAGGATATATCTATGGACTTTGTTTTAGGTTTACCTAGAACAAAGAAGGAGGGATAGCATATTTGTTGTCGTGGATAGATTCTCAAAATGGCACACTTTATACCATGTCATAAAAAGCGATGATGTCGTTAATGTTGCTGATTTGTTCTTTCGTGAAATTATTCGCTTGCATGGTGTGCCAAATACTATTGTTTCAGATCGTGATACTAAATTTCTTAGCCACTTTTGGAGATGTTTATGGGCTAAGTTGGGGACTAAACTGCTTTTAGTACTACTTGTCACCCCCAAACCGATGGATAAACTGAAGTAGTCAATAGAACATTGTCTACTATGCTTAGGGCTGTTCTAAAGAATAATAAGAAAATGTGGGAGGAATGCTTGCCTCATATTGAATTTGCTTATAATCGCTCATTGCATTCTACTACTAAGATGTGCCCTTTTGAAGTTGTGTATGGTTTCCTACCCGGCACCTATTGATTTGTCGCTTTCTTCCATCTTCGGAGAAGGTTAATTTTGATGCTAAAGAACGTGCTGAATTGATTTTAAAATGCATGAGTTAACTAAGGAAAACATTGAGCGATGAATGCTAAATATAAACTTGCTGGAGATAAGGGTAGAAAACATGTTGTGTTTGCACCGAGATCTTGTTTGGTTACATTTTCGTAAGGATAGATTTCCGATTTGCTAAATCAAAGCTAATGCCACGTCTGCTGGTCCTTTAAGGTGTTGGAGAAAATAAATGATAATGCATATAAACTTGAGCTGCCTGCAGATTTTGGGGTTAGTCCCACTTTTAACATTGCAGATTTGAAGCCTTATTTGGGTGAGGAAGATGAGCTCAATGAGGACGACTTCATTTCAAGAAGGGAGGATGATGAGGACATCAATACCATTGTTACACCCACAGCCCCTGCTGTTACATATAACGACCAATTACTAGAGCTCACAAGACGCCAATTAAATTACCAGTGTACTTTCGCTTTTTGGTAATGATTCTAATGTTCATGAGAATATGATGTGCTTAAATTGGATACATTTGTTTTGCTTTACAAATGAAGGGCCTAGCTTGGAGAAGGATGAACATTGGAGCAAGAACAAGCATGGAGATGATGGCATGCTAGGGGATCAAGAACGAGTTACAAGTGATGATTTCAGACTTTGAAGCCACCATAATGAGTGTATGAAGCCTTGACGAAATATACAAGATGCCACTTCATAATATTCGTCCATAGGCTATTCTAGGTGTCATACACCTTATTATTATTGGGCCAGCCCATGTAATTTCGAAATACATTAAGTATAGGCTATTTTAGAGTCCAGATGTGTGGGGAAACAAGAGATAGGGTTAGTTTCGACCCCATCCTCAAGGGCCACGAAACTCCCCCTCTTCCTCCATATATACAAATTCTTAGGGCACCGCTTAGACTTTGGGTTTTGTTTAGATCAAAAGTTCGCCATAGCTGCAACTTCACTGCATTTCGCTTGTGTCTGTTCAAACTGCATAAAGGCGCCACAGTAACCCCACCTTGATCAATAAAGCTTTATCTTATATTCAATATCCATTGCAATCTAGTTTCTTGCTTGTTCTTCGCTTGCTCGCAGGAAATAGACCTCGTGGTCGTTGATCGTGTTCACAAGGGTCAATAACCTCTCGAGTTGGTTTAGCGACATATATATGCGATATTCTTCGCACGCCAGTAGGTCGGATCGCCAAAGTCGACTTCCACCAAAGCGAATCCACCATCTCATCGAAAAGACGGGACACTCTTATTATCAATTTGTTCTACATAATTAAGGCTTTTGCCAGTACATTGTGCAAAAGTGGCCATAGAAATAAAAAAGCTTTTAAGCAAAAGAGAGCAAAGAGCTCGGGAGCAAGTGCCATAGCATCATACCCATTGCACATAAGATTGTCAAATCTACATCATATGATATCATGCTTGAGAGAAACACCGAACCATACATACATAGCATACTTGGGATAGAAAGAATATCCATTTTGCATCTTATAGGTTGTGCACAAGTGTCGATCCGCCTTTATTGAGCAATCGCGGTTAGCTGCCTCTCTTGAGTTGAGCAACACGAAGCGCTTTTGGTGATTCCACATTTTGAGCTCATTCCTTGGTTGCACGTCCAATTCTCATTTATCTATCCGTGTGTTTCCGTCGTACCTTTCATTGCTATTGGTCCATTTGTTTCACTTGCATAATTTGTGAATCTCTTTTCAACATTATTGACTCTTGCTAACATTTTGCATTCACTTTTGTGCCACTATCCTCACCTAGCTCTACCATAAGCCTTACTTTTGATAGGTGTGAGTGAACAAGTCCGTACTAATTCCACTATTCTTTCATTTCACATTGAGTGAACGGGATACATCCTCAACTTTGGGGAAAAGGTAACTTGGTATTGTTTATCTCTATTTCCTACCACCTCTTACTCGAAGTCTTGTGATGGATAGGCAAGGCATTTCACCTCTGGCCTACAACAACAACTATCGAGTTCGATGCCATGAACAACAACTACGACGCCAAGATGGACAAGCGCATGGAGGAGATCAAGGCCCCTCATCAAGTCCTACAAGCGATCTTCATCATCTTCGAGAAGACGCCAAGAGCACATCCTTCCGAGCTACCATCTCCCAGCAAGATCACATCGGCATCGACACCATCACCAACAAGAACGGTAGGTCAAGAGCTCAACACCAACAACCGCCAACGACTTCACCATCTCCTTGGCATCTTCGCCAAGCGACTTCAAGGCATCTTCGCCACGGTACATATGGCACCTTCGCCAACAAAAACCTCAAGACTACACTCAAGAGAAGCTACCCAAGCTCAAGTCCATGACTTCCACGAGCTACTAATACCGACACCCCCACCACGTGATTCCTTTCTATGGGACTCCAAGAACCCGAGGAGTACTTTCGAGTGGGGAGCGCTTGATGACTCTACTCACCTCAAGCTACATCAAGTTCCTCCCGAAGATCAAGTGAAGTGCCACAAGAAACTTCCACGACTACGATTGGCATGGTGGCTTCACACACCTTCGAGTACTACGACATGAGTTGGCCCAAGACGAAGAAAGCTTTGCGCGAGAGCTTGTGCCTCCAACCTACACGGAACAACTTTCGACGCCAATTGAGAACACCACCCTGGATCCAAGTCCATCGACAAGTACTTCAAGGAGATGATGATTGGCTTTGCATGACGAGCCGAAGCGTGGATTAACCCTATTTCGACATGAAGTTCCACTTCATGATGGGATTGCACAACTACATCTCAAGACCATCGCCCCTCGAGAACTACAAGTCCATCGATTACTACTACATTGGTGCTCACAAGGCGAACAAAACTCATGAAGGCCAAGGCTTCTCCACCTCAAGCAAACTTCAAGGGCGCAACCAAAGCTCTACGACAAGCATGAGGCTAGTACCACCATGATGTCCAAGGCCGATAAGCTCCAAGACGATGCTCCCTAAGTGTTTAATTTCACCGCCATCCCCTCTTGTGGCATTGATGATGCTTAGTCTACTTCGACTCTTTTTCAAGACAAAAGTGTATACAATGAAGTCTGATTTCATGAGACCTTCATGGACCAAGCTTTGGAGGCGAGTGGCAAGGTGGCGTAGCAAGGATGATGCTTCCATCTTAGGAGGCGAGAGTGATGATGTGCCATCTTCGGCCTTCATCCACGCATTTAGTGATGTTGACTCATCTTCGGCTTCATCCACGATGAGAGTGATGATGTGCCATCTTCGCCCTCATCCACGACGCGAAGGATGATGTGCCATCTTCGCCTTCATCC
>JAHHZJ010006002.1:0-18582 GCA_021437245.1 Aegilops speltoides | reverse complement strand
GAGCTAACCGCCTAATATTGGCCGGCTTACAATTTCGGTAGTAGACTAGGAAAGGGAGTCCTACTCCAACCAGGAGGAGGACTCCTCCTTGGCGCGCCTCCTAGGGCCGCCGCCTCCCCTCCTCCTTTATATACGGGGCAGGGGGCACCCTAGAACACACAAGTTGATCTACGGATCGCTCTTAGCCGCAGCGGTGCCCCTCCACCATATTCCACCTCGGTCATATCGTCGCGTGCTTAGGCGAAGCCCTCGCCGGTGAACATCAAGATCGCCACCACGCCGTCAGGTCGACGGAACTCTCTCTCGACACTTTGCTGGATCGGAGTACGAGGACGCCATCGAGCTGTACGGTGTCAAGAACTCGGGGCGCCGGAGTAACGGCGCTGGATCGGTCGGATCGCGAGGAGAACGACGACTACTTCCTCTACGCCAGTGATCGCTCCGCTCGGTCTCACGAGGGTACGAGACAACACTCTCCCTCTCTCGCTATGCATCACCATGATCTTGCGTAGCGAGGAAATTTTTGAAATTACTACGCTCCCCAACAGTGGTATCCGAGCCTAGGTTTTTATGGTTTGATGTTTTGCACGAGTAGAACACAAGTGAGTTGTGGGCGATACAAGTCATACTACCTACCAAAGATGTCATACTTTGTTCAGCGGTATTGTGAGATGAAGCGCCCGGACCGACATTACGCCAGACGCTTACGCGAGACTGGTTTCACCGCCACGAGCACTCGCTGCTTAAAGGTGACTGTGGTGTCTGCCTCTCTCACTTTAGTTGAACTGAGTGCATACGCCCGTCCTTGAGAAGGTTAAACGGAGTCTATTTGACGAAGTATCGCTGTGGTTTTGATGCGAGGTGAGATTGGTTCTGCTTAAGCCCGTAGCAGCCACGTAAAATTTGCAACAACAAAGTAGAGGACGCCTAACTTGTTTTTGCAGGCATGTTGTGATGTGATATGGTCAAGACGTGATGCTATATTTTATTGTATGAGATGATCATGTTTTGTAACCGGTTATCGGCAATCGCAGGAGCCATATGGTTGTCGCTTATTGTATGCAATGCAATCGCTCGTAATGCTTTACTTTATCACTAAGCGGTAGCGATAGTCGAGAAGCATAAGTTTGGCGAGACGACAACGATGCTACGATGGAGATCAAGGTGTCGCGCCGGTGACGATGGTGATCATGGTGGTGCCGCAAGATGGAGATCATGAAGCACAAGATGATGATGACCATATCATATCACTTATATTGATTTGCATGTGATGTTTATCCTTTATGCATCTTATCTTGCTTTGATTGACGGTAGCATTATAAGATGATCTCTCACTAAATTATCAAGAAGTGTTCTCCCGAGTATGCACCGCTGCCAAAGTTCGTCGTGCCTGCACACCACGTGATGATCGGGTGATAAGCTCTACGTCCATCTACAACGGGTGCAAGCCAGTTTTGCACACGCAGAATACTCGGTTATACTTGACGAGCCTAGCATATGCAGATATGGCCTCTAACACGGAGACCGAAAGGTCGAGCGTGAATCATATAGTAGATATGATCAACATAAGATGTTCACCATTGAAAACTACTCCATTTCACGTGATGATCGGTTATGGTTTAGTTGATTTGGATCACGGATCACTTAGATGACTAGAGAGATGTTTTTCTAAGTGGGAGTTCTTAAGTAATATGATTAATTGAACTTAAATTTATCATGAACTTAGTACCGATAGTATCTTGCTTGTTTATGTTTGATTGTAGATAGATGGCTCGTTGTTGTTCCGTTGAATTTTAATGCTCCTTGAGAAAGCAAAGTTGAAAGATGATGGTAGCAATTACACGGATCGGGTCCGTGAATCTGAGGATTATCCTCATTGCTGCATAGAAGAGTTACGTCCTGATGCACCGCTAGGTGATCGACCTATTGCAGAGCAACACCACGTTATGAACGCTATTAGCAAAGCTGATGACTACTTATAGTTCAGTGCACCATGCTTACGGCTTAGAACCGGACTTCAACGACGCTTTGAACGCCATGGAGCATATGAGATGTTCCAGAGTTGAAGTTAATATTCCAAGCAAATGCCCGGATTGAGAGATATGAAGTCTCCAATAAGTTCTATAGCTGCAAGATGGAGGAGAATAGTTCAACTAGTGAGCACATACTCGTAATGTCCGGGTACTACAATCACTTGACACAATTGGGAGTTAATCTTCCGATGATTGTGTCATTGATGAATTCTTCAATCACCGCCACCAAGCTACAAAGGCTTCGTGATGAACTATAATATGCAAGGGTTAGTAAAGACTATACCGAGCTCTTCGCAATGCTAAAGGCTGCGGAGGTAGAAATCAAGAAGGAGCATCAAGTGTTGATGGTCAATAAGACCACTAGTTTCAAGAAAAAGGCAAAGGGAAGAAGAAGGAACTTCAAGAAGAACAGCAAGCAAGTTGCTGCAGAGAAGAAACCCAAGTCCGGCCCTAAACCTGAAATCGAGTGCTTCTACCGCAAGCGATCGTCATCGAAGCGGAACTGCCCCAAGTATTTGGCGGATAAGAAGGATGGCAAGGTGAACAAAGGTATATGTGATATACATGTTATTGATGTGTACCTTACTAGAGCTCGCAGTAGCACTGGTATTTGATATCGGTTCTGCTGCTAATATTTGCAACTCAAACAGGACTACGGATTGCTTAACTCGCAAAGGACGAGGTGACGGCGCGCTGGGAAATGGTTCCAAAGTCGATGTGATCGCGGTCGGCACGCTACCTCTACATCTACCTTCGGATTAGTTTTAGACCTAAATAATTGTTATTTGGTGCTCGCATTGAGCATGAACATTATATCCGGATCTTGTTTGATGCGAGACGGTTATTCATTTAAATCGAGAATAATGGTTGTTCTATTTATATGAGTAATATCTTTATGGTCATGCACCCTTGAGGAGTGGTCTATTTTGATGAATCTCGATAGTAGTGATACACATATTCATAATGTTGAAACCAAAAGATGCAGAGTTGATAATGATAGTGCAACTTATTTGTGGCAATCGCCGCTTAGGTCATATCGTGTAAAGCGATGAAGAAACTCCATATCGATGGACTTTGGAGTCACTTGATTATGAATCACTTGGCACTTATAACCGTGCCTCATGGGCAAGATGACTAGAACCCCGCTCTCCGTACTATGGAGAGAGCAACAGATTTGTTGGAAATCATACATGTATGTATGTGGTCCGATGAATGTTGAGGCTCGTATGGATATCGTTATTTTCTCACCTTCACAGATGACTTAAGCAGATATGGGTATATCTACTTAATGAAACATAAGTCTCAAACATTTGAAAAGTTCAAAGAATTTCAGAGTGAAGTTGAAAATCATCGTAATAAGAAAATTAAGTTTCTACGATCTGATCGTGGAGGTGAATATTTGAGTTACGAGTTTGGTCTACATTTGAAACAATGCGAATAGTTTCAAGAACTCACGCCACCCGAACACCACAACAGAATGGTGTGTCCGAACGTCAGAATCGCACTTTACTAGATATGGTGCGATCTATGATGTCTCTACAGATTTACCGCTATCGCTTTGGGGTTATGCTCTAGAGACGGCCGATTCACACCGAATAGAACACCGTCAAACTGCTGAGACGACACCTTATGAACTATGGTTTGGCAAGAAACCAAAGTTGTCGCTTTCTAAAGTTTGGGGATGCGATGCTTATGTGAAAAAGCTTCAACCTGATAAGCTCGAACCCAAATCGGAGAAATGTGTCTTCATAGGATACCCAAAGGAGACAGTTGGGTACACCTTCTATCACAGATCCAAGGCAAGACATTCGTTGTTAAGAATGGATCCTTTCTAGAGAAGGAGTTTCTCTCAAAGAAGTGAGTGGAGGAAAGTAGAACTTGATGAGGTAATAGTACCTTCTCCCTTACTTGAAAGTAGTTCGTCGCAGTAAACCGGTTTCGAGACATCTACACCAAGTAGTGAGGAAGTTGATGATGTTGATCATGAAACTTCAGATCAAGTTACTACAGTAACCTCGAGATCAACCAGAGTAAGATCCGCACCAGAGTGGTACGGTAATCCTGTTCGAAATCATGCTACTAGATCATGATGAACCCACGAACTATGAAGAAGCGATGGTGAGCCCAGATTCCACAAAATGGCTTGAGGCCATGAAATCTGAGATGGGATCCATGTATGAAAACAAAGTATGGATTTTGGTTGACTTGCCCGAGGGTAGGCAAGCAATAGAAAACAAGTGGATCTTCAAGAAGAAGACCGACGCCGACGGTAATGTTATCGTTTATAAAGCTCGACTTGTCGCAAAGGGTTTTCGACAAGTTCAAGGGATTGACTACGATGAGACCTTCTCACCAGAAGCGATGCTTAAGTCCGTCTCAATCATGTTAGCAATTGCCGATTTTATGATTATGAAATTTGGCAAATGGATGTAAAGACCGCATTCCTGAATGGATTTCTCGAAGAAGAGTTGTATATGATGCAACCGTAAGGTTTTATCGATCCAAAGGAGCTAACAAAGTGTGCAAGCTCCAATGATCCATTTATGGACTGCAAGCATCTCGAGTTGAATAAACGCTTGATAGTGTGATCAAAGCATTTGGGTTTGTACAGACTTTTGGAGAAGCCTCAGATTTACAAGAAAGTGAGTGGAGCTCAGAGCATTTCTGATATTATATGTAGATGACATATTGCTGATCGGAAATGATATAGAATTTCCGGATAGCATAAAGGGATACTTGAATAAGAGTTTTTCAATGAAAGACCTCGTGAAGCTGCTTACATATTGGGCATTAAGATCTATAGAGATAGATCAAGACGCTTAATTGACTTTCACAAAGCACATACCTTGACAAAATTTTGAAGAAGTTCAAATGGATCAAGCAAAGAAAGGGTTCTTGCCTGTTACAAGGTGTGAAGTTGAGTAAGACTCAATGCCCCACCACCGCAGAAGATAGAGAGAAAATGAAAGATGTTCCTATGCTTCAGCCATAGGCTCTATCATGTATGCAATGCTGTGTACCAGACTGATGTGTGCCTTGCTATAAGTTTAGCAGGAGGTACCAAAGTAATCCAGAGTGGATCATCGACAGCGGTCAAGAACATCCTCGAAATACCGAAAAGGACTAAGGATATGTTTCTCAGATATGGAGGTGACAAAGAGCTCATCATAAACGGTTACGCTGATGCAAGCTTTTGACACCGATCCGGACGATTCTAAATCGCAGACCGGATACGATTTACACTAAACGGAGGAGCTGTCATTGGTGCAGTTCTAAACAAAGCGTCAGAGGGATCTACATGTGAAGCGGAGTACATAGCAGCTTCGAAGCAGCTAATGAAGGAGTCTGGATGAAGGAGTTCATATCCGATCTAGGTGTCATACCTAGTGCATCGGGTCCAATGAAAATCTTCTCGTGACAATATCGAGCAATTGCCTTAGCGGGAATCCAGATTTCACAAGAGGACCAAGCACATCAAGAGACGCTCAATTCCATCCGGACTTAGTCCGTGGGAGACATAGAGATTTGCAAGATACATACGGATCTGAATGTTGCGCACCGCTGACTAAGCCTCTTCCACGAGCAAAACATGATCAGCACCAAGACTCCATGGGTGTTAGAATCATTACTATGTAATCTAGATTATTGACTCTAGTGCAAGTGGGAGATCAAGGAAATATGCCCTAGAGGCAATAATAAAGTTATTATTTATTTCCTTATTTCATGATAAATGTTTATCATTCATGCTAGAATTGTATTAACCGAAACATGATACATGTGTGAATGCATAGACAAAACAATATGTCACTAGTATGCCTCTACTAGACTAGCTTGTTAATCAAAGATGGTTATGTTTCCTAACCATGAACAAAGAGTTGTTATTTGATTAACAAGGTCACATCATTAGTAGAATGATCTGATTGACATGACCCATTCCATTAGCTTAGCACACGATCGCTTAGTATGTTGCTACCGCTTTTATCCATGACATATACATGTTCCTCGTAACTATGAGATTATGCAACTCCTGCTACCGGAGGAACACTTTGGTGCTACCAAACGCCACAACGAATCGGGTGATTATAAAGGAGTACTACAGTGTCTCCAAAGGCAGATGTTGGGTTGGCGATTTCGAGATTAGGTTTTGTCACTCCGATTGCCTGGAGAGGTATCTCTCGGCCCTCTCGTAATGCACATCACCAAGCCTTGCAAGCACTACAACTAATGAGTTAGCTGTGAGATGATGTATTACGAACGAGTAAAGAGACTTGCCGGTAACGAGATTGAACTAGGTATTGATACCGACGATCGAATCTCGCAAGTAACATACCGATGACAAAGGGAACAACGATGTTGTTATGCGGTCCGACCGATAAAGATCTTCAGAGAATATGTAGGAACCAATATGGGCATCCAGGTCCCGCTGTTGGTTATTGACCGTGAATAGTTCTAGGTCATGTCTACATTGTTCTCGAACCGTAGGGTCCGCACGCTTAAAGTTTCGGCGATGCTTATTATGAGTTTATGTATTTTGATGTACCAAGAAGTTCGAGTCCTGATGTGATCACGGACATGACGAGGAGTCTCGAATGGTCGAGACATAAAGATTGATATATTGAAGCCTATGTTTGAGTTCGAATGGTTCCGGAAGTTTCCGGGAATTTACTCGAGTACCGGAGGTTACCGAACTCCCCGGAGGTAAATGGGCCTCGATGGGCCTTAGAGGAAAGGAGAGGGGCCAGCACTAGGTGGTCACGCCTCTTCCCTAGTCCTACTAGGACTAGGAGAAGGCGCCCCCCCCTCTCTCTCCTCCTCCCCCTTCTCCTTCCTAGTCCAACTAGGATTGGGGGGGAATCTCACCCCCAGGGAGTAGGACTCTCCTTGGCGCCGCCTATAGGCCGGCCAGCCCCCCCCTCCTTGCTTATATATAAGGCAGGGGGCACCCTAGAACACACAAGTTGATCTACGGATCGCCTTAGCCGCAGCGTGTGCCCTCCACCATATTCCACCTCGGTTATACTGTCGCAAGCTTAGGCGGCCCCGCGCCGTGAAACATCAAGATCGCCACCACGCCGTCAGGTCGACGGAACTCTCCTCGACACTCGGCTGGATCGGAGTACGAGGGACGCCATCGAGCTGTACGTGTGTCAAGAACTCGGGGCGCCGGAGTAACGGCGCCAGATCGGTCGGATCGCGAGGAGAACGACGACTACTTCCTCTACGCCAGATCGCTCCGCTTCGGTCTACGAGGGTACGTGACAACACTCTCCTCTCGCTGTTATGCATCACCATGATCTTGCGCAGCGAGGATTTTTGAAATTACACGCAACATGATCTTTTTGCGTGGAAGAGGCTTAGTCAACGGTCGAGGTATCTTGCAAATATGTTCCCACCGACTAATCCCGGATGAAATTGAAGCGCCTCTTGATGTGCTTGGTCCTCTTGTGAAATCTGGATTCCTTCGCTCAATTGCTCCAACATTGTCACAGTAAGATTTTCATTGACACACCTAGATCGGATATGAACTCCTTCATCCGCATTCTTCATTAGCTGCTTCCGGTTACTATGTACTCCGCTTCACATGTAGATCCCGCCACGACGCTTTGTTTAGAACTCGCACCAACCGACAGCCTCCTCCGCTTAGTGTAAATACGATCCGGTCTCGCGATTTAGAATCGTCTCTGATCAGTGTCAAAGCTTGCATCAACGTAACTGCCACGGCGAGCTCTTTGTCACCTCCATATACGAGAAACATATCCTTAGTCCTTTTCGTATACTTCAGATGTTCTTGACCGCCCAAAGGATCCACTCGATTACTTTGGTACCTCCTCGCTAAACTTATAGCAAGGCACACATCAGTCCGGTACACAGATTGCATACATGATAGAGCCTATGGTCAAGCATAGGAACATCTTTCATTTTCTCTCTATCTTCTCGCAGTGGTCGGGCATTGAGTCTTACTCAACTTCACACCTTGTAACACAGCAAGAACCCTTTCTTTGCTTGATCCATTTTGAACTTCTTCAAAATTTTGTCAAGGTATGTGCTTTGTGAAAGTCCAATTAAGCGCCTTGATCTATCTCTATAGATCTTGATGCCCAATATGTAAGCAGCTTCACCGAGGTCTTTCATTGAAGAACTCTTATTCAAGTATCCCTTTATGCTATCCAGAATTCTATATCATTTCCGATCAGCAATATGTCATCTACATATAATATCGTAAATGCTACAGAGCTCCCACTCACTTTCTTGTAAATACAAAGCTTCTCCAAAAGTCCAGATGAACCCAAATGCTTTGATCACACTATCAAAGAGTTTATTCCAACTCCGAGATGCTTGCACCAGTCCATAAATGGATCGCTGGAGCTTGCACACTTTGTTAGCTCCTTTGATCGATAAAACCTTCTCGTTGCATCATATACAACTCTTCTTCCGTAAATCCATTCAGAATGCAGCTTTACATCCATTTGCCAAATTTCATAATCATAAAATGCGCAATTGCTAACATGATTCGGACGGACTTAAGCATCGCCACGGGTGAGAAGGTCTCATCGTAGTCAATTCCTTGAACTTGTCGAAACCTTTATGCATAAGTCGAGCTTTATAGACAAGAATATTACCAGCCGCCGCTTTCTTCTTGAAGATCCACTTGTTTTCTATTGCTTGCCTACCTCGGCAAGTCAACCAAAGTCCATACTTTGTTTTCATACATGGATCCCATCTCGATTTCATGGCCTCAAGCCATTTTATGGAATCTGGCTCACCATCGCTTCTTCATAGTTCGTAGGTTCATCATGATCTAGTAGCATGATTTCCGTGACAGGATTACCGCACCACTCATGGTGCGGATCTTACTCGTTGATCTACGAGGTTCTCAGAGTAACTTGATCTCAAGTTTCATGATCAACATCATCAACTTCCTCACTACTTGGTGTAGATGTCTCGTAAACCGTTTCGCGATTTAACTACTTTCAAGTAAGGGAGAAGGTACTATTACCTCATCAAGTTCTACTTTCCTCCCACTCACTTCTTTCGAGAGAAACTCTTCTAGAAAGGATCCATTCTTAGCAACAAATGTCTTGCCTTCGGATCTATGATAGAAGGTGTACCCAACTGCTTCCTTTGGGTATCCTATGAAGACACATTCTCCGATTTGGGTTCGAGCTATCAGTTGAAGCTTTTTCACATAAGCATCGTGATCCCCAAACTTTAAGAAACGACAACTTTGGTTTCTTGCCAAACCATAGTTCATAAGGTGTCGCCTCAACGGATTTCGACGGTGTTCTATTCAAAGGTGAATGCGCCGCCTCTAGAGCATAACCCCAAAACGATAGCGTAAATCAGAAGAGACATCATAGATCGCACCATATCTAGTAAAGTGCGACATGACGCTCGACACACCATTACGCTGTGGTGTTCCGGTGGCATGAGTTGCTAAACTATTCCGCATTGTTTCAAATGTAGACCAAACTCAGAACTCAAATATTCACCTCCACGATCGATCGTAGAAATTTAATTTTCTTGTTACGATGATTTTCAACTTCACTCAAATTCTTTGAACTTTTCAAATGTTTCGACTTATGTTTCATTAAGTAGATATACCCATATCCGCTTAAGTCATCTGTGAAGGTGAGAAAATAACGATATCCGCCATGAGCCTCAACATTCATCGGACCACATACATCTCGATGTATGATTTCCAACAAATCTGCTGTTCTCTCCATAGTACCGAGAACGGGTTTTAGTCATCTTGCCCATAAGGCACGGTTCGCAAGTGCCAAGTGATTCATAATCAAGTGACTCCAAAAGTCCATCAAGATGGAGTTTCTTCATGCGCTTTATAATCGATATGACCTAAACGGCAAGTGCCACAAATAAGTTGCACTATCATTATCAACTCGCATCTTTTGGTTTCAACATTATGAATATGTGTATCACTACTATCGAGATTCATCAAAATAGACCACTCTTCAAGGGTGCATGACCATAAAAGATATTACTCATATAAATAGAACAACCATTATTCTCTCGATTAAATGAATAACCGCCTCGCATCAAACAAGATCCAGATATAATGTTCATGCTCAACGCAGCACCAAATAACAATTATTTAGGTCTAAAACTAATCCCAAGGTAGATGTAGAGGTAGCGTGTCAATCGCGATCACATCGACTTTGGAACCATTTCCCACGCCAAGATCGCCACCTCGCCCTTTGCCGTTGTTCGCTTAATCCGTAGTCCCTGCTTCGAAGTTGCAAATATTAGCAATGTAACCAAGATCAAATACCCAAAGCTATCATGAGCTCTAGTAAGGTACACATCAATAACATGTATATCACATATACCTTTGTTCACCTTGCCATCCTTCTTATCCGCCAAATACTTGGGGCAGTTCCGCTCAAAGGACTAGTCGCTTGCAAGAGAAGCACTTCCGGCCAGTGCTTAGGTCCGATTTGGGTTTTTCTCCCGAGCAGCAACTTGCTTGTCGTTCTTCTTGAAGTTCCCTTCTTCTTCCCTTTGCCTTTCTTCTTGAAACTAGTGGTCTTATTGACCATCAACACTTGATGCTCCTTCTGATTTCTACCTCCGCAGCCTTTAGCATCATGTAAGAGCTCTGTATAGTCTTTACTAACCCTTGCATATTATAGTTCATCACGAAGCCTTTGTAGCTTGGTGGCGTGATTGAAGAATTCACAATGACACAATCATCCGGAAGATTAACTCCCAATTGTGTCAAGTGATTGTAGTACCCGCACATTCCGAGTATGTGCTCACTAATGTAACTATTCTCTCCATCTTGCAGCTATAGAACTTATTGAGACTTCATATCTCTCAATCCGCATTCTGTTGAAATATTAACTTCAACTCCTCGAACATCTCATATGCTCCATGACGCTCAAAACGCCGTTGAAGTCCCGGTTCTAAGCCGTAAGCATGGCACACTCGAACTATAGAGTAGTCATCAGCTTTGCTCGCCAGACGCTCATAACATCGCGTGTTGCTCCAAGAAGAGGTTCGCACCCAGCGGTGCATCCAGACGAACTTTTCTCAGGCAGAATGAGGATAATCCTCAAGTTACGGACCCAGCATCCGTAATTGCTACCATCATCTTTCAACTTTGCTTTCAAGGAACGATTAAAATTCAACGGAACAACAAAGACGAGCCATCTATCTACAATCAAACATAAACAAGCAAGATACTATCAGTACTAAGTTCATGATAAATTTAAGTTCAATTAATCATATTACTTAAGAACTCCCACTTAGATGTACATCTCTAGTCATCTAAGTGATCACGTGATCCAAATCAACTAAACCATAACCGATCATCACATGAAATGGAGTAGTTTTCAATGGTGAACATCTTATGTTGATCATATCTACTATATGATTCACGCCGACCTTTCGGTCTCCGTGTTCCGAGGCCATATCTCGCATATGCTAGGCTCGCCAAGTATAACCCGAGTATTCTCGCGGTGCAAACTGGCTTGCACCCGCTAGATGGACGAGAGCTTATCACACCCGATCATCACGTGGTGTCCGGGCACGATTTAACTTTGGCAACGGTGCATACTGGGAGAACACTTTTGATAATTTAGTGAGAGATCATCTTATAATGCTACCGCCAATCAAAGCAAGATAAGATGCATAAAAGGATAAACATCACATGCAAATCAATATAAGTGATATGATATGGTCATCATCATCTTGTGCTTCGTGATCTCCATCTCCGCAGCACCACCATGATCACCATCGCCACCGCGCCGACACCTTGATCTCCATCGTAGCATCGTTGTCGCCTCGCCAATCTTATGCTTCTACGACTATCGCTACCGCTTAGTGATAAAGTAAAGCATTACAGTATGCATTGCATTTCATACAATAAAGCGACAACCATATGGCTCCAGCCAATGCCGATAACTTCGTTACAAAACATGATCATCTCATACAATAAAATATAGCATCACGCCTTGACCATATCACATCACAACATGCCCTGCAAAAACAAGTTAGACGCCCTCTACTTTGTTGTTGCAAATTTTACGTGGCTGCTACGGGCTTAAGCAAGAACCAGTCTCACCTACGATCAAAACCACAACGACATTTCACAAATAGACTCCGCTTTAACCTTCTCAAGGACCGGGCGAGCCACACTCGGTTCAACTAAAGTGAGAGAGACAGCACCCACCACCACCTTTAAGCAACGAGTGCTCGTGGCGGTGAAACCAGTCTCGCAGAAGCGCACGCATAATGTTGGTCCGGCCGCTTCATCTCACAATACCGCTGAACCAAAGTATGACATGCTGGTAGGTAGTATGACTTGTATCGCCCACAACTCACTTGTGTTCTACTCTGCAAAACATCAAACCATAAAAACCTAGGCTCGATGCCACCGATGGGGAACGAGTAATTTCAAAAATTTCCTACGCACACGCAAGATCATGGTGATGCATAGCAACGAGAGGGAGAGTGTTGTCTACGCATCTCGAGACCCGGCGAAGCGATCAGAGAGAAGTAGTCGACGCTCTCCTCGCGATCCGACCGATCCCGCGCCACATTCGACGCCCAGTTCTTGACACACGACAGCTCGATGATGTCCCTCAGATCTGATCCAGCCGAGTGTCGAGGAGAGTTCCACACGACGACGGCGTGGACGATCTTGATGTTCTATCGCGCAGGCTTCGCTTAAGCTTCGTGACGATATGACCGAGGTGGAATATGGTGGAGGGGGCACCGACACGGCTAAGGAACGATCCGTAGATCAAACTTGTGTGTCTAGGGTGCCCCTGCCCCATTATATAAAGGAGCAAGGGGGCCGGCCTGGCCCCTAGGAGGCGCTGGCTGGAGGAGTCCTACTCCCACCGAGTAGGACTCCCTTCCTAGTCCAACTAGGAGTAGGATTGGGAGAGGGAGGAGAGGAAGGGGCCGCCTCCTTGTCCTATTCGACTAGGGGGGGGCGCCACCTCCGGCGCCCCCCTCTTCTCCCCTCGAGGCCCACTAAGGCCCATAGCTTCCGGAGGGTTCCGTAACCTCCGCAGACTTTCCGGATTTTCCCGATTTCACCCGAACCATTCCGTGTCCAAATATAGGCTTCCAATATATCAATCTTTATGTCTCGACCATTCCGAGACTCTCGTCATGTCCGTGATCACATCCGGACTCCAACTTCTTCGTACATCAAAATACATAAACTCATAATAAACCGCCATCGAAACCTTAAGCGCATGGACTCTACGGTTCGAGAACAATGTAGACATGACCGAGACACGCCTCCGTCAATAACCAACAGCGGAACCTGGATGCCCATATTGGTTCCTACATATTCTACGAAGATCTTTATCGGTCAAACCGCATAACAACATACGCTGTTCCCTTTGTCATTAGTATGTTACTTGCCCGAGATTCGATCGCTTCAGATCCAATACCTAGTTCAATCTCGCTACCGCAAGTCTCTTTACTCGCTTCATAATACATCATCTCACAGCTAACTCATTAGTTGTAATGCTTGCAAGGCTTCAGTGATGTGTATTACCGAGAGGGCCCAGAGATACCTCTCCGACAATCGGAGTGACAAAACCTAATCTCAAATACGCCAACCCAACATCTGCCTTTGGAGACACCTGTAGTACTTTTTATAATCACCCAGCTTACGCCAGACGCTTGGTAGCACCCAAAGTGTTCCTCCGTAAACGGAGTTGCATAATCTCATAGTTACAGAACATGTATATGTCATGGATAAAAGCAGAGCAACATACTAAACGATCGTGGTGCTAAGCTAATGGAATGGGTCATGTCAATCGATCATTCTACTAATGATGTGACCTTGTTAATCAAATAACAACTCTTTGTTTATGGTTAGGAAACATAACCATCTTTGATTAACAAGCTAGTCTAGTAGAGGCATACTAGTGACATATTGTTTGTCTATGCATTCACACATGTATCATGTTTCCTGTTAATACAATTCTAGCATGAATGATAAACATTTATCATGAAATAAGGAAATAAATAATAACTTTATTATTGCCTCTAGGGCATATTTCCTTCATACGAAGATCTTTATCGGTCAAACCGCATAACAACATACTTTGTTCCCTTTGTCATCGGTATGTTACTTGCCCGAGATTCGATCCGATCCAATACCTAGTTCAATCCGCCTACGCAAGTCTCTTTACTCGCTTGCATCATTCTGAACTAACTCATTAGTCACATTGCTTGCAAGGCTTATAGTGATGTGCATTACCGAGAGGGCCCGAGATACCTCTCCCACAATCGAAAGTGACAAAACCTAATCTCAAATACGCCAACCCAACATGTACCTTTGGAGACACCTGAGTATCCTTTATAATCACCCACATTGTAGACGCTTGGTAGCACCCAAAGTGTTCCTCCGTAAACGGAGTGCATAATCTAAGTTTTGGGAACATGTATAAGTCATGAAGAAAGCAATAGCAACATATAAACCAATGCTAGGCTAACGGAATGGGCATGTCAATCACATTATTCTCCTAATGATGTGATCCCATTAATCAAATGACAACACATGTCTATGGTTAGGAAACATAACCATCTTTGATCAACAAGCTAGCAAGTAGAGGCATACTAGTGACACTATGTTTTCTATGTATTCACACATGTATTATGTTTCCTTAATACAACTAGATGAATAAAAACATTTATCATGAAATAAGGAAATAAAGAATAACTTTATTATTGCCTCTAGGGCATATTTTTCAGATCCATCCCCATTTTTCATGGTAGCCTTGGAGAAGAAGCAACAAAGCTAGTCGGAGTGCATGAATTCCCATTGAAATTTGTAAGGCACTAATGCTCTCGGACCAACTTAGCCTTTTCCCACCACAAATACCGTAGTAATCGAATCAACCCTAAATTTTAACATCCACCATGGACATATCCCGTTCGGTAAAAGAAGTGGAATTAAAACCCTTCCCAACACATCAACTTCAAGCTCTATTAATAAATTCATTATCCCCCCTCCTTCAACTTGTCTTTTTTTTGCAGAAATAACATGTGTTTTGTATCTTTTGACAGGGCGGTCCCGAGATTTGGGGGGAAAGATAAGAGGGGGGCCCTAAGGCCATTTTTTTTCCTTTTTAATGCAAATAAAACAAGATATTTACTACGCTATATTTTTTGTCGTATCACCGACTATCCAAAAATCGAGGGCATAACATTTATAGGAAAGTTGGTCCTCTTATCAATCAAATTTTTGTGTTACGTGAATGAACACTTTTGTGCCAACCAAATGAACCGCTTTTGAAGCCCAAGCAACAAAATCTTGCATGCCATGTTGAGGTAGAGGGATGGAAAGAACCCATGTGCATCACTAGACGATAAAGTTTGTCTAACCGATCTTCATTGTAGTTTTAGAACCCGGATGAATAAAATCCAATCCAAGAAACAAGTGACCCCTTTAGGAGTGATATGGGTATATTATTATGGCAATAACTTTCATAAGAGGTTTGGGTATTTTAAGAAGATGCTCTAGCATAGTTGACTAAGCATTGTTGTTAAAATTGTTTAAATAAAGTTCATATCAACTTGATCATTATTTTGTTCAATCGTATGTTATAGGAACATATTTAGGATCTATAAAACTTGTTTAAGTAATCATAGACATACCATATCAACTTTATAATTTAAGCAAGCAATTTCTTCAAAACTTACCTTTTCCGAGCTTTTTTGTGTGACATTGGCCATAAATTGTCATCGATCATCAAAATTAATGGCTCTTCCAAAATATAATTTCCATGAAGGTCCCACTCCAATAGAGTCTAGTAGATTCCAGACATATAGTTTCTACATCAGGAAAGTTTTAATTGTTGGGGAAGTAGTAATTTAAAATTTCCACGCACCGCAAGATCATGGTGATGCATAGCAACGAGAGGGGAGAGGTTGTCCCACTGGAGACCGAAGCGAAGCGATACAACGGAGTAGTCACGCCTTCACGATCCGACCGATCCAAGACCGGCACCCCGAGTTCAGACACGCTCATGATGACATCCCTGACTCGATCCAGCAGAGGCGGGAGAGTTCCAAAGACGACGGCAGGAAATGATGATGTTCTCTCGAGGCTTCCAAGCACCGAACGATATGACCGGGGAATATGGTGGAGGGCAGACACGGCTAAGGAACATCCCAAGTCAACTTGTGTTTGGGGTGCCCCCCCCGGATATAAAGGAGCAAGGGAGGAGGGCGGCCAAGGAGGAGGGGGCCGGGGGGAGTCCTACTCCCACCGGAGTAGGACTCCTTTCCTAGTAGGAGTTGGGAGAAGGAAGGAAGAGAGAAGGGAGGAAGGAGGGGGGCGCCCTCCCCTAGTCCATGGGATAGGCCTTGGGAGGGTTGGGCCCCTTCTTCTTTCCCTTATGGCCCAATAAGGCCCAATATTCCCCCGGGAATTTCGAACCTCCCAGATCAAAATTCCGAATCACTGAACCTTTTCCAATCCAATATAGTCCCCAATATATCATTTTAGCTGACCATTTTGAGACTCTCATGTCCCCGATCCATCCGGACTAACCCTTTACATCAAAATCATAAACTCATAATATAACCGCCATCGAAACCTTTTGCCGGGACCTACGGTTCGAGAACATGTAGACATGACCTAGAACTATTTCGGTCAATAACCAATAGGGAACCCGGATGCCCATATTGGCCCACATATTCTAGAAGATCTTTATCGTCCCCAAACCATCGTTGTTCCCTTTGTCATCGGATTTCGCCCGAGATTCGATCGTCGATCCAATACCTAGTTCAATCTGACGGCAAGTCTCTTTACTCCTTAAACATCATCCAAACTAACTCATTAGTTTAATTGCTTGCAAGGCTTATAGTGATGTAAGAGGGGCCAGAGATACCCTCCGCATCGGAGTGACAAAACCTAATCTCAAATACCCAACCCAACATGTACCTTTGGAGACACCTTAGTACCCTTTATAATCACCCCCAAAGTGACGCTTGGTAGACCCAAAGTGTTCCTCCGTAAACGGAGTTGCATAATCTCATAGTTACGGAACATGTATAAGTCATGAAAAAGCAATAGCAACATACTAAACGATCAAGTGCTAAGCTAACGGAATGGGTCAGTCAATCACATCATTCTCGATGTGACCCGTTAATCAAATACAACTCTGTCTATGGTTAGGAAACTTAACCATCTTTGATTAACGAGCTAGTCAAGTAGAGGCATACTAGTGACACTATGTTTGTCTATGTATTCACACATGTATATGTTTCCTGTTAATACAATTCTAGCATGAATAATAAACATTTATCATGAAATAAGGAAATAAATAATAACTTTATTATTGCCTCTAGGCATATTTCCTTCAGCTTCCCACTTGCACTAGAGTCAATAATCTAGTTCACATCGCCATGTAATTTAACATCAATATTCATATCTCAGATATGATTAACACCCATAGTTCACATCGCATGTGACCAACACCCAAAGGGTTTACTAGAGTCAAGAATCTAGTTCACATCGCTATGTGATTAACACCCAACGAGTACTAAGGTGTGATCATGTTTTGCTGTGGAGAAGCTTAGTCAACGGTCCGATATTCGAGCCGTATGTATTTTTGCAAATATTCTATGTCTACAATGCTCGACGGAGCTACTCTAGCTAATTGCTCCCACTTTCAATATGTATCCAGATTGAGACTTAGAGTCATCCGATCGTGTAAAAGCTTGCACCGATGTAACTCTTTACGATGTGTTCTTTTATCACCTCCATAATCGAGAAAATTTCCTTATTCCACTAAGGATAATTTTGACCAATGTCCAAAGGATCTACTCTAGATCACTATTGTACCCTGCCAAACCGTAGAGTATACAATAGGTCCGGTCCATAGCATGGCATACTTTATAGAACCTAGATCGATGCATAGGGAATGACTTTCATTCTTTTTCTATTTTCCGCCGTGGTCGGGATTTGAGTCTTACTCAATTTCAACCTTTGCAACAAGCAAGAACTCTTTCTTTGACTGCTCCATTTTGAACTACTTCAAAATCTTGTCAAGGTATGTACTCATTGAAAATCTTATCGCGTTTGATCTATCTCAATAGATCTTGATGCTCAATATGTAAGTAGCTTTACCGAGGTCTTTCTTTGAAAACTCCTTCAAACACTCCTTTATGCTTTGAATAATTCTACATTATTTCCATCAACAATATGTCATTCACATATACTTATCGAAATGTCAGTGCTCCCACTCACTTTCTTGTAAATACAAGCTCACCGCAAGTCTATATAAAACTATATGCTTTGATCAACTTATCAAAGCGATTTCCAACTCCGAGATGCTTGCACCATCCATAGATGGATCATGGCTTGCACATTTTGTTAGCACCTTTGGATTGAAAAACCTTCTTGCATCATATACAACTCTTCTTTAAAAAACCAAAGGAATGCAGTTTACATCCATTTGCCATTTCATAAATGTGGCAATTGCTAACATGATTCGGACAGACAAGCATCGCCGTTGAGAAAATCTCATTGTAGTCAACCCTTGAACTTTGTCAA
>JAHHZJ010005999.1:0-10907 GCA_021437245.1 Aegilops speltoides | reverse complement strand
GGGGGGAAGATCCACACCACCGAAGTTCTTCTCCCGATAAGGCCGACGGAACGGAGGAGGAGGAAGGTAGAACTTTTGTGCTTTGTCGCCACTTGAGAGGAGGAAGAAGACCAATCGCATCCCCGATTCTCTTTGAAGCCTCACACTTGAGCCGAGCACCTTCTAGCTTGAGTGCCATATTATAGAATTGATCAAACCGAGTAGGCTCATAAAGAACAAGAGATAACCGCAGATCCTCTCAAGGCCACCTCGAATCGATAGATCATACTTTCTCATCAGAACGCCTTGTTTAGCAAAACGAGCAAGTTTCAAACAGATGTTGTATTCAGACATCGACATGTTCCCTTGCTTGAGATTATGGAACTCCTCACGCTTGCTCTCAACAACACCGAAGGAATGTGGGAGCTTTAAAGTCCCGAGTAAATCAGTCCAAGTAATCACCACCACCTCTAGAGTCCTTGTATTGCGGAACCAATCACCGCCGATCCTTGAGCTGAAAAGACGCGAACTTGACGAGTCCTCGTGTCCGACATTGCTGCATTCAAATGCTTGTTGATATCCACGAGAATCGTCGCATCCGTGGCCCTGCAGAAGGTCGAAAGACTTTGGCTGGTTGGCAAGGAACCGTTGAGTGTAGGAAACCGTTGATGATAGAACCGCCTTGACCTTGATTCCCTTGGTTGCCTTTGGCCTTGGTTACGCTTGCATCACCTGGATCAACAACCGAAGGCCATGCTAGTGGTTGCCATCAAAGTTTGCCATGCCTCCGAGGCGGAGGTGGTGGGGAGGGTTCGCTCGACCCCATCAATCTGCTCCGGATTCCGACGCAGAGGCGGAGCCATCCTCAAGAGGGTGACATCCGTTAGCATCTTGATGAGATAGACAAGTTGAATCAACGGATAGAAATTGCAACATATAGTCTTCACAATAAACATTCAACAGGATGAACGAATGAATTCCAAAGTAAACATCACGCCCATTAAGGTGAGAAGCCACTTGATTAGAGATATTGATGAATGAAAATAAAACAAGGTATGAATGGAACAAATAAGTGGTAAGGATTACCCAATCACAAACCAAATATTCAGGAAGAAATGCTAGAGCTACTTGAATCCCACCTATAAACTCCTCAAACTTTCCTTATGCAATCAGTGTTGGGGATACAGGAGCAATATATATATCTCACCCAAGCTAACAATCCCTACATCCAACGATCCATCCTTCAACACATAACCAAGAAACCTTCGAAATCGTGGTTTCAACCTTCAAAAGCATCCGTTATACGAAGTCATGGCAATACTCCGACTCACCACAAGATCAAGTTAGCGGGTTATCTCACCAACCGACGATAAAAGAGATTTTCGTCCGTATAAACTCGTATTCCAGAATCGCAACGATAAAATTATGACGACAACACCCGGAGCTCAACTCCCCGACACCGCCACAACCCCTAAATGTCGAGGCAACCAAGACAATGTTGTCATCATAAGAATATCGAACGATCCCAAGATACCCGGATCCTAAAAAAATTTTAGTGAAATTTGAGAAGAGAAGAGTCAAAACTCTACGCCAGATACCTCACCGTAGGCAAGGACTGGAAAAAAAGAATTCTAAACCCCGATATATATAATCCTAAATGACTCAAAACATTTTTCTAGACACAACTCGCCACTAAAACGATCAAGGGGGCTCCTAAGGGGATGGCTCGACACAACTTGTAATTTCGATTATACCCACGGTTCGGGCACGACTTAGAGACATAACCGCATTGAAAGCAATGTCGCAAGTGAGGTAATCTTCGCACAATCCATTAAACATGGAGAAGGTACATAGTTGGCTTACCGCCACTTCACACAATTACATGAATAAAGCAAGACATCATCCAGATAAATCAAGGTCCGCACGAACCAAAATAAAAGAAGAACCCCCACATGCGCAGATCCCCGATCGCCTAACCTGGCTCCACTACTAATCGTCCGAAAGGAAACATAGTATCGCCCAAGGGCCTCATCATATTCCCACTTTAGCTCGGGTGCCATCCGCCGGCATCACCGGACCGGACTGCTTTTGTAGAATCGGAGCCTTGTGGACTAGAATCCACCCCGAGATCAAAACTATTTAAGCTTAAGGGAAGGTGGTGTCAAAAGGAAGGAGCTGCCGCAGTTTACTCAGCATATGGTGGCTACATCGCAAAGAGAGCGAGAAGAGAAGCAAGGCGCGGTCGTGAAACTATTAGCCATCAAGAAGTGATCCCGACTACTTACGCCAATCATAACTCCAACATCGTGTTCACTTCCTGACCACGAGAAGAGACCATCACGGTTACATACACGTTGATGTATTTTATTAAGGTCAACTTCGGGTTTTCTACAACCGACATTAACAAATTCCCATCTCGCCATAATCATGCACGCTTTCAAAGATAATACCGCAGGGTGTCCCAACTTAGCCCATCACAAGCTCTCACGGTCATCATCGGGAATAAACCTTCACCCAAGACACACCGATCGACTCGCATCCTGCACATCAAGACATTTCAACAATGGTAAAACTAAACCAGAAGACCTCCCGCCGTGCCGACAAACCCGATAGGAGCTGCACATATCTCGCTCAGCACACCGGATAAGCTAAGCGTGACAGCACCGACGAATCCAAGTTGCCAAGGAATGGTCCCAAGACGGTGTTTAGTTTGGACCAACACTCGAGGAGCACCGCCCGGGGTAAAAAGATGACCTCTGCCCGGAAAACCCAGGGGGGTATAGGTGGCAAATGGTAAAACCAAGGTTGGGCCTTGGCTGGAGGAGTTTTATTCAAAGCGAATCGTCAAGGGGGTCCCATAAATCACCACCGCGTAAGGAACGCAAAATCAAGGAACATAACACCAGATGACGGAAACTAGGTGGCAAGAGTGAATAAAACACCGGCATAAGGTCGAGCCTTCCACCCTTTACCAAGTATATAGATGCATTAATTAAAACAATAGATATTGTGATATCCTAAAATATCCGTGTTCCAACAAGGAACAAACTTCATCTTCACCGCAACTAACAACGCTATAAGAGGGTGAGCAAAGCGTAACATAGCCAATCAACGGTTTGCTAGGACATGGATGGTTAAAGGTTGACATGGCAATATGGGTGGCATGATATAGCAAGTGGTAGGTATCGCAGCATAGGCATAGCAAAAGAGCGAGCATCTAGCAAGCAAAGATAGAAGTGATTTCAAGGTATGGTCATTCGCCTCGAAGGTTCTCGAGTTGTCGCGGTCGGATCCTCGTAGTCGCTTCTCAACAGGCTCCTCGCTCACGCACTCGCCTCCGGCTCTACCCAAAGCAAGAACACAAGCAACGGAACCACAATCAAACAAGGAAATATGCACAAGCAATATGATGCAATACATGACATGCTATGCGAGATGATATGCGATGCATATATATGCTCCGAGAGAAATGATGAACTGGCATCAACTTGGCAAACCAAGTATGCCACTGAAAGATGAGATGATTTCGTTGAAATCGATATAAAGATCACCGGAATCGGATGCACGGTTTGCAAATGACAAGCAAAACAAGAATGACGCAAATCTGCTTAACAGCCCGATGCTACTTAGCACGCAACACAAAACTATGCTACAGCACCCCAACATAAAAACAAAGCATATGGCAACGAACTACAGGAGATGCTTAACAATAGAGGAGCACTGAGCTACGGCTAAATCACATCATAACATGTTCAAACAAGCATGGAGAAAGTGCTCAAAATATCAGGTTCACAGACTTAGTGAAAATACTAACATGGCAGGAATTAATCAGGAAGGCATGTTTAGAGCAAGCAAACAACATGCTACAGGAACTTATAATAGCAAAGCAAGGCATGACATGATTCTACTCAAAGCCTATTTCAATAGTCCCTTACTGACCATAAGCCAAAAAGGACCTTAAGAAATGATGGCACCCATGTAAACATTGCAAGTTTTATAACAGATTTCAGACTTAGTGAAATATCAGGACATGGCAAAACAGATTCAACATGGCATGTTCGTGAGCTCGATGCACCTACCAGAGCACCTCATGATAAACTAAGCATACACCCATCAAGAAGACATGGCATAGAGCTATACATGGCAAGAAAACATCATAGCATACACGGATCAACTACACCGACTCTCTGAAAATTGAATCTAATGCAAACAGTCTGCCAGGAAACAATTTCAAGCAAAAGTAGAGCACGAAAATGACATGCTAGACTACTCCATAAATACCAACAAAGGCATGGATGGATAGAGCACAACCATATGTTCAAAACACCCTTACTGATCATGCTCAAAAGGGCATAGATCTCTGAAACAACCTAAACATATGGCATAAAATTATCAGCAGGACAAAACTTAGTGAAATCACTAAGTCCCTGAAATCAGGAATAACATCATCCCTACTTTGCATGCTTGTTCTAGTCAACACATAGCTCACAAAAATACATGGAAAATACCCCTGAAAGATGGCATGGCAATGTTCAACTTACATGTAGGACTCAAATTCATAGGGTACACATAATTCATGGCAAAAATGACAAAATAGCTCGAACTGATAAAATTCTGAAACTAACGATCTGAAGCTATCTTCCAGCAGCATTTAGGGCATCAAGATGAACTCAAATGCAAATGATGCAATGGAATGAAATGATGTACTTTTCGAGACGAACATTTTGACATATTATACGCCCAAAACGGAGCCACGGTTTGGGAGATGTGATGCGTTGAAAATGCTCGAAATTAAAGACAGATAAGGACTTAGTGGATTTTGGAGGGAAGAAGTCAACCGCATCAGATCGGATCGGATCGGAGCTCGCCGGAGGAGCTGGTCGCCGGCGGTTGGGGTGGCTGGATTCGCGATAGGGGCTGGCGGCGCGCGGGTGGCCGAGGCGGGCGGAGGAGGTCCGGCGGCTGGTGGAAGCGCGGGCGGCCGGGCGGCGGCGAGCCGGCGGCCGGCGGAAGGGCGGCGGGCGGCCGGTGGCGGGCGAACGAAGCGGCGGCGGGGAGCAAGCGGCGGGCGGGAGGCGCGGCGGCGAGGCGCGGCCGGCCGGGCGGGCGGCGGGCGGCGGGCAGGGCGGCGGCGGCAGACTGGCGGCGGGCCGGGATCCGGGCCTCAGGCCGGCGGCCAAGGGCTCCGGCGGGCGGGCGGGCGCACGGTCGGCCCGGAGTGGTGCGGCGCATGGACGGCTGCCCGCCCGGACACGCCCGGCCAAGGATCGGATTTTAGGGTTTGCCCGGATTTGGAGGGGTCTTATATAGGCATAGAGGGAGCTAGGAGAGTCCAAATGAGGTGAAGCTACCACACGATCGGATCGAACGATCGAGGGCATGGAGGGAGTTGATGGGTTATTGGGCTGTTTTGAGGGTTGTTGGGCTGCAACTCAAAAGAGGCCTTTCAGAGCGTGTAACTGCTGAGTACTAAACGAACTCCAAATGACCCGAACTTGACAGTGGTCTACCGGTGCTATACCAGGGCCACTTGGCAAGGCTCGGTCCATTCCGAGAATGTTCAACACCCGCACACGGAAAAGAACAAGAGGGGACGCCGGGAACATAGGAGGTTTGATTGCAAAAGGACAACGGGAATATGCTCGAATCATGAGACTAACACGATGCAAATGAGATGCACATGATGACATGATATGAGATGCATGACATGAACAAAATGCAAAACGAAACAAAACCCAACCACGGAGGGAATATCATAGCACATATCCGAAAATGGCAAGAGTTGGAGTTACAAATATGGAAAGATACATCCGGTGTTACATCCGGCTCATCATCGCCTCATAGTTCGAGGTTCATCATGGTCTAGTTACATGACTTCCGACAGGATTACCGCATGGCCCATTAAGGCCCAATACACCTGTAACTCTCCCAGACCAAAAATACCCAATGACTCGAACCTTCCGAACTCCAATATAGTCTCAATATATCGATCTTTACGCCTCGACCATTTCGAGACTCCTCGCCATGTCTCCGATCTCATCCGGACTCAACTCCTTCGGACATCAAAACTCATAAACTCATAATATAACGCCATCAAACCTTGCGCGGACTTACGGTTCGAGAACAATGTAGACATGACCGAGACACGCCTCCGATCAATAACCAATAGGGACCTGGATGCCCATATTGGCTCCTACATATTCTACAAAGATCTTTATCGGTCGATCGATAACAACATACGTTGTTCCCTTGTCATCGGATGTTACTTGCCCGAGATTCGATCGCTTTATCCAATACCTAGTTCAATCTGCTACGCAAGTCTCTTTACTCGCTCAGAATACATCATCTCGCAACTAACTCATTAGTTACAATGCTTGCAAGGCTTAAGTGATGTGCATTACCGAGAGGGCCCAGAGATACCTCTCCACATTCGGAGGACAAATCCTAACTCAAATACGCCAACCCAACATCTACCTTTGGAGACACCGAGTATCCTTTATAATCACCCCAGCCAGACGCTTGGTAGCACCCAAAGTGTTCCTCCGCAAACGGAGTTGCATAATCTCATAGTTATAGGAACATGTATATGTCATGGATAAAAGCAAAGAGTAAACATACTAAACGATTGTGTGCTAAGCTCATGGAATGGGTCATGTCAATCGATCATTCTACTAATGATGTGACCTTATTAATCAAATAACAACTTTGTTCATGGTTAGGAAACATAACCATCTTTGATTAACAAGCTAGTCTAGTAGAGGCATACTAGTGACATATTGTTTGTCTATGCATTCACACATGTATCATGTTTTAATATAATTTCTAGCATGAATGATAAACATTTATCATGAAATAAGGAAATAAATAATAACTTTATTATTGCTCTAGGCATATTTCCTTCACCCACTTGCACTAGAGTCAATAATCTAGTTCACATCGCCATGTGATTGAACACCAATAATCATATCTCAGATATGATTAACACTCATAGTTCACATCGCCATGTGACCAACACCCAAAGGGTTTACTAGAGTCAATAATCTAGTTCACATCGCTATGTGATTAACACCCAAAGAGTTCAAAGGTATGATCATGTTTTGCTCGTGAGAGAAGTTTAGTCAATGGATCTTTCACTTATCTTGTTATGTATTTTGCAATTTTCTATGTCTACAATGCTCGCACGCTACTCTAGCTAATTGCTCCCACTTTCAATATGTATCTAGATCGAGACTTAGAGTCATCCAGATCGTTGTCAAAACTTGCATCGACGTAACCTTTACGACTAACCTTTTTTTTCACCTCCACAATCGAGAAACATATCCTTATTCCACTAAGGATAATTTTGACCAATGTCCGATTGATCTAGATCACTATTGTACTCCCTTGCCAAACTCAATGCAGGGTATACAATAGATCCGTACAAAGATGGCATACTTTATAGAACCTACCAAGGCAGGGAATGACTTTCATTCTCTTTCTATCTTCCTCCGTGGTCGGTTTTGAGTCTTACTCAATTTCACACCTTGTAACAGTGCAAGAACTCTTTCTTTTGACTGCTCCATTTTGAACTACTTCAAAATCTTGTCAAGGTATGAACTCATTGAAAAACTTATCAAGCGCCTTGATCTATCTCTATAGATATTGATGCTTAATATGTAAGTTAGCCCAGGTCTTTCTTTGAAAACCTCCTTTCAAACACCTTTATGCTTTGCGTAATAATTCTACATTATTTCGATCTATAATATGTCATTCACATATACTTATTAGATATGTCAGAGTGCTCCCACTCACTTTCTAGTAAATACAGCTTCATCGTAGTCTCAGAACTATATGCTTTGATCAACTTATCAAAGCGTATATTCCATCTCCGAGATGCTTGCACCAGTCCATAAATGGATCGCTGAGCTTACACTTTGTTAGCTCCCTTTGATCGATAAAACCTGTTGCATCACATACAACTCTTCCTCCGTAAACCCATTCAGAATGCAGTTTACATCCATTTGCCAAATTTCATAAATTGTGGCAATTGCTAACATGATTCGGACAGACTTAAGCATCGCACAGCTTGAGAAAATCTCATTGTAGTCAACACCTTGAACTTGTCAAAACCTTTTATGATAAGTCGAGCTTTGTAGATAGTAACACTACTATCAACGCCCTGCCTTCCTCTTGAAGATCCATTTATACAATATGGCTTGCCGATCATCGGCAACTCCACCAAAGTCCATACTTTGTTCTCATACATGGATCTCATCTCGTAGTTCATGGCCTCAAGCCATTTCATGAATTGGCTCATCATCGCTCTCATAGTTCGAGGTTCATCATGGTCTAGTTACATGACTTCCGAATGTGATTACTGCATTCACTTAGTGCGGATCTCACCGTTTACCTACAGATTCGTAGTAACGATCCGTTACATGATCATCATCATTAGCTTCCTCACTAATTGGTGTAGTAGTCACAGAACAGATTTTGTGATGAACTACTTTCCAATAAGGGAGAAGGTACATTACCTTATCAAGTTCTACTTTCCTCCCACTCACTTCTTTTCGAGAGAAACTCCTTCTAGAAAGGATCCATCTTAAGCAACTAATATCTTGCCTTCGGATCTGTGATAGAAGGTGTACCCAACAATTTCCTTTGGGTATTCTATGAAGACGCATTCGATTTGGGTTCGAGCTTATCAGATGAAACTTTTTCACATAAGCATCGCAGCCCCAAACATTAAGAAACGATAACTTTGGTTTCTTGCCAAACCACAGCTCATATAGTGTCGCCTCAACGGATTTAGATGGTGCCCTATTTAACGTGAATGCAGCTGTCTCTAATGCATGATCCCAAAACGATATTGGTAAATCGGTAAGAAACATCATAGATTGCACTATATCCAAAAGTGCGGTTACGATGTTTGGACACACCATAACATTGTGGTGTTCCAGTGGCGGAGCTGTGAAACTATTCCACATTGTTTTAATTGAAGACCAAACTGAACTCAAATATTCGCTCCGTGATCGATCACGAAACTTTATTTTCTTGTTACGATGATTTTTCCACTCACTCTGAAATTCTTTGAACCTTTCAACTATTTCTGACTTATGTTTCATCAAGTAGATATACCCATATCTGCTCAAATCATCTCTGTGAAGGTCGAAAATAACGATACCCACCGCGTAGCCTTAACACTCATTGGATCGCATATATCAGATGTATTATTTTCAATAAGTCGCTTGTTTCGCCCATCGTCCGGAGAACGGAGTCTTAGTCATTTTGCCCATGAGGCATGGTTCGCAAGCATCAAGTGATTCATAATCGATTTCAAAATCCCATCAAGATGGAGTTGCTTTACACCAATATGACTCTAAACGGCAGTGCCACAAATAAGTTGCACTATCATTATTAACTTTGCATCTTTTGGTTTCAATATTATGAATATGTGTATCACTACGATCGAGATCCAAGGAACCATTTTCATTGGGCGTAACCATATAGGTTTTATTCATGTAAAATGTAACAACAGTTTATTCTCTTACTTAAATGAATAACCATTTTGCAATAAACACGATCAAATCATATTCATGCTCAACGCAAACACCAAATAACATTTATTTAGGTTCAACACTAATCCCAAAGTATAGGAGTTGGGATGATCATATCAATCTTGAAACTATTTTCAACACACATCATCACTTCACCTTAACTAGTTTCCCTTATTCCAACTCCTGCCGGTTACTATTCTTAGCAACCAACCAACCAAATACCGAGGGGTTTATAAACACTAGTAAAGCACACATCAAACACCGATATCAAATATACCTTTTCACTTTGCCATCCTTCTTATCCACCAAATATTTAGGGCGCCGCCCAAAGGACCATTTTTTAAAGAAGCACTGGCCGTTTTGTCAGCTTTGGGCTTTTTCGTGGGAGTGACAACTTGCTTGTCAATCTACTTGAAGTTCCTTTTTTTTGCCCTTTCTTGAAACTAGTGATCTTGTCAACCATCAACACTTGATGCTCTTTTGATTTCTACCCCCGATTTCAACATCAAGAGCTCGAATCATTTTCCATCCCTTGCATATATAGTTCATCAAAGGTTCTACTAACTTGGTGATGGTGATAGAGAATTCGTCAATCACTATCTTATCCGAAGATTAACTCCCACTTGATTCGCGATTGAAGTACCTGCAAATCGGAATGCTCACTAGTTGAGCGATTCTCCATCTTTTAGCTATAGAACTTGTTGGAGACTTCATATCTCTCAACTCGGTATTTCTTGAAATATTAACTTCAATTCTCGAACATCTCATATGGTCCATGATGTTCAAAACATCTTTGAAGTCCCGATTCTAAGCCATAAAGCATGGTACAAAACTATCAAGTAGCCATCATATGCTAGCCAAACGCTCATAACGCCCAGACCCTCCCGCAATAGGTTACCTAGGCATTAAGGACATAATTTTCGGAGAATGAGGATAAACCCTCACGGATCAAACCGATCATTGCTACTAACATTTTTCAACACAATTTTCTAGGAACATATCAAAATAAACATATGAAAGCAACAACGCAAGCTATTGATCTTACAACATAATTTGCAAAATACTACGGACTAAGTTCATGATAAATTTAAGTTCAATTAATCAATTATTAAGAACTCCCACTTAGATAGACATCTCTAGTTATCTAAGTGATCACGGACCCAAATCAACTAAACCATAACCATCATCACGTGAGATGGAGTAGCAATGGTGAACATCTTATGTTGATCATATCTACTATATGATTCACGCCATTTCGGTTCGGTTCCGAGGCCATATCCCTTGCTAGGCTCCAAGTTTAACCGAGTATTCCCTGCAAAACTGGCTTGCACCTGTAGATGGACGGAGCTTATCACACCCGATCAACACGTGGTGTCCGGGCACGATTTAACT
>JAHHZJ010005998.1:0-10805 GCA_021437245.1 Aegilops speltoides | reverse complement strand
GCAGGAGCAAGAACATGGATTTTATCGATATGATCAAATGGTTGGTTGCTTCCGACGGGTCGGTGCACGGTATTGCTTCGTCGGGTTATCACAGATTCTGGGGCACAACTCGCCGCAGAGAACACCGATACACAACCATTACCAAATAATATGCAACAATATGATGCATGCATGAGACATGGCATATATGAGTGTGTTAATAATGCAACTAAGACCAGATGGGTTTGAAGCATTTTGAACCAAAGATGCAATTTCCAAACTCATATATGATCATTTAGGTGCTTTTAACTTGTTCTGCCATACAGTAGGTTAGCTTGCTTAAACATGCATGAAACCAGTACAGATGGATAGGTTGGATTTTTCTGATCATTTTCATATATAATTTGTTTCATTTGGAGCTACGGTTGATTTTATATGAATTTTTGAAGTTTGAAACATTTTCTCGAATTTCCCGTAAAAATAATTCCAAGAATTAAATTCATCGCACAAGACTATGTCATGATGACGCTGTGGTCAACGGCTGGTCAGTCAAACTGACCAGTGGGTCCCGCAGTGTCGGGTAATTAAACTAATTAAATTAAGTTTTAACTAAATTGATTTTGTTAGCGAGGGGGCCCACATGTCATAGACCTGTGGGGTCAACCCGGCCCACCCATGGTCAAAGTCGAGTCAAACCCGCGGCTGCTTAGCCGGCGAGCCCGACGCGGTGGCGGAAGTGGTTTTCTGCCCGCCACTAAATGGGTCGGAGGCCATCGGAGTGAAGCCGAGGACGAGCCGCTTGCGGAGTCCGCTGGGGTCGGGTGGCGGAGTTGACGCCAAGGCACTTTGGCGCCACCGAGTTCGGGTGAGAGCGAACTCGGCTGGGGTGAGGTGCGGGAGTGACGGTTAGCTCCATCGCAGCGCAGGAGTGCGATGGACATAGTGAGATGGCCGAGGATTGCCGGAGCACGCTGGCGACGAGGTCCGCGACGGCAGCAAGGGTGAGCTTGGTGCTCGTGTGGTGCGCGAGAGCGAGAAAGAGAGGAAGGGAAGGTAGCCCAGCCACAGCCGTCGCGACGGAACGGACGGCGGGTCGGGACGAATCCGCGGCGCGACGCGGCAGGGGATCTCCGCGATGGCGGTTCGGGCGAGGTTGAGGGCGCTGGGCACGCGAGGCCGGGCTCGGCTAGCTCAAGGAGTAGAGGGCGGCGGGCTTCGGACACGGTGGCGCGGGCGTGGAGACGACGGAGAGCGCTGCGGCGGAAGGGCGACGGCGAGGCGGCCATGGCGTGGGAGCGCGAGGGAGGGAGCTGGGAAGAATGGAGATGTCTGGGGTCCGGGCGCGACGCCGAGCCTGCCCAAGGCAGAGGGGCGAGGGCGGCAGAGCGGCAGTCGCAAGGTGGAAGGCTGTGCTGCCGCCGAGCACTTGGCTGCCGCCTGGCTAAGCAGCTGCGCGTGCTGGCTGGGCGCCAGTGGCTGGCTGTGGGCCGTGGTGGCGCAGTGAGTTTTCTTTTCTTTTATTTAATTTTCTGCAACTTTGTTGAATTATTTAAAATACCTAAAAGGTTCTAAAATTCACCAAACTACTTCTCCATTGTTGGAATATTTCCAACATGAAACATTTTAGATTGGGAATATTTGGACATTTGAAATATTTTATAAATTTTAAATGCCCAAATTCAAATACTTATGATTTAATCCAAAGACCTTAGGATGACCTAGGAAATTGTGCACCATTTTTGGCAAAGGTTCTGAACCAAGGCAAAAATGATGGACATTTTAGAAGGGCATTTCAGGTTCATCGAAAATATTTTTAGTAAACCCTAGTTTGTTTCAGAGGGGGTTGGGAGTTTTGTCATTCCCATTTCAGGTTTCTGTTGAAAAAAATAGACATGATGCAACACTCTAATGCAAGAACTAGCTAGGTGTGACAACTCACCTTCACTCAAAAGAATCTCGCCCCGAGATTTAGGTTCCTCCGAAAGAAGGGGGTACTCAAGTCAAGACGATCCTCCCTTTCCCAAGTAGCTTCCTTCTGAATGGTGCCACCATTGAACCTTGAGAAACTTGATATTATGCCGCCGAGTGGTACGCCGGCTTGATCGAGGATACGAACGGGTATTCTCGATAAGTGAGATTATCTTGAAGATCAAGCTGCTTGTGGTCCACTCCACGGATAGGATCCGAGAAGCAACGCCGAAGTTGAGAAACGTGGAAGACATCATGGACTTTGGAGAGATGCGAGGTAGTTCCAATTGGTGCAACTTCTCCTCGCTTGGCAAGAATGCGAAAGGGTCCAATGTAGCGAGGAGCCAATTTGCCTTTTGATACTCAAACGATGGGTTCCTTCGAGGAGTAACCAAGGTAAGCCTTCTCCAACCTCGTAAGTCATAGCCTTATGTTTTCGGGTCATATTGACTTTTTGACGAGATTGGGCTGTTTTCAACTTTTCACTAACGATGCAACTTGTCTTCTCGCTTCCTCGGATCATATCCGGCCAAAGAATTGTCTTTCCACGCTTTCCCACCAGTTAAGAGGTGTTCACACCTTCGCCCATAGAGAACTTCAAAAGGTGCTTTGCCCAAGCTAGACCGATAGCTATTGTTATAAGCAAATTTGGCAAATGGAAGGCATTTCTCCCAATCCATTCCTAACGAGATAATGTAAGCTCAAGCATGTCTTCTAGGATTTGGTTGACACGCTCTACTTGACCACTTGATTGAGGGTGGAAGGCGTGCTAAAGGAAAGATGGGTTCCTATAGCGTTTGGAAACTTTCCCAAAATCGAGAGGTGAAGAGACTTCTCGATCCGAAGTTAATTTCCAATGGAACACCATGAAGAGACACTATTCGGGAGATGTACAAGTCTGCTAGCTGACTAGCGTTATACTCGCCAACTGTAAGAAATGGGCCACTTTGGAGAGGCGGTCGATAATCTATTAAAGATAGCATTATTCTCTCTTGGTCCCGGGAAACCAAAGGATGAAATCCATACGATCTTATCCCATTTCCATTCGTGAATAGCTAAGGGTTGAAGGGTGCCAAGAAGCGTGATGCTCGCTTACACGCATTTATAGACGCCGCAGCTTAGCAACAAATTGAGCAATGTCTCTTTCATCCTAGTCCACCGTAACCTCCGCGAGGTCCCGATACATTTTAGTGCTACCGGATGAATGGTGAGAGGAGATTCATGAGCTTTTTAAGGATCAATCGCCGCAGGTTTCAGATTTTAGGAACCACTAGGCGGTTTCAAGTATATGACTCCTTGATCATCAACGGAGAAACAATCCGCAACTCCTTTTTTGATGTTTCTTTTGATGCGGAAATTCCGGATCTACTTTTTGGGCTTTGATGATCTGATCCAGAAGGAAGGTTTCGCCACCAAGGTGGAAAGGAACCCTCGAGGAACAATGAAGGTTAAGCTTCCAAATTCCTCGTGGAGAAGTGGTTGACTTTGTTGCAATATCGGTTGTTGCAATAAGATTTACGACTTAGCGATCAGCCATGACGCTGGCTTTTCCTGGGTATAAGTTATTCCTAAGTCGAAATTGGATCAACTCACCCAACGCCTTTGCCCGAGATTCAAATCTGGTTGGGTGAATATATACTTCAGACTTTGGTGATCGGTGAAGATTTCGCAACGATTACCAAGAAGGTAATGTCGCAGTGTTTTAGTGCATGGACTACACTGCAAGCTCTAGATCATGAGTAGGGTAGTTTTCTCATGTGGGTGTAATTGCCGTGAAGCATAAGCAATTACATGTCGATCTTGCATGAGAATACAGCTCAGCCCTTGTCGCGAGGCGCAATAGATAACAAAGTCCTTAGAGAAATCTGTGGTACCAAAGACGAGCGAGTTAAACGCCTTTTCGTCCTCGAAACTGTGCTCACATTGTGGAGTCCACTAACTTTTTATCCTTCTTGAGGAGTTCAGTTAGAGGTTTAGCAACTTTGGAGAAGTTCTCACAAAGCGCCATAATAGCTCGCTAAGCCAAGGAAACTTCGAACTTGCTTGACCGACCTGTGGAGTCCAATTAAGGACGGCTTGAACTCGCTCGGGTTGACAAGAATACCTTTACCAGAAATTACATGTCCTAGATAGGTCACTGCAGCCAAAATTCGCACTTAGAAAACTTGGCATAAAGGCGATGCTCTCAAGTTTCATCAACACTAGCCTTAGATGTTCGGCATGTTCTTCCTCGCTCTTAGAGTAGATGAGTATATCATCGAGGTAAACCACATTTAATTTATCCAAATACTCCATGAAAATTGAGTTCATTAACCGGAGAAGGTGGTGGGGCGTTGGTTAGACCAAGGACATGACGGTGTACTCGTATTGGCCGTAACGAGTAACAAAGGCCGCTTTTAGGAATGTCCCTGCTGGATTTTGATTTGATGGTAGCCTAACCTCAAATCCATTTTAGAGAAGACGAGGATCCCGCGAGCTGATCATACGATCATTGATCCCGGGAAGCGGATACTTGTTCTTAATTGTGACCAAGTTGACGGGTCGATAATCTACAACCATCCGTCCGCATCATCCTTCTTCTTGACGAAGAGGACGGGCAAGCCCAAGGAGATGAACTAGGACGGATGAAACCCTTTTTCAAGGACTCATCGAGTTGTTTCTAAGTTCGCTAGTTCTAGGGGTGCCATCTTATAGGGTCTTCTAGAAATTGGGACAGTTCCTCGAATGAGGTCTATCACTAACTCAACATCTCGCTGTGGAACACCGGCAACTTTTCTCGAAAGACATCCGGAAGTCACGGACTACCGGACGCCTTCGAGGTCCGCAATGGACCGCATTAAGAGAATATAGTTGGCGCTGATATTTGAGTCAAGACATTGACTATCTTTCCCGAGGGGTGCGAAGTTGAACAGTCCTAGAGAAACAATCAATCTTGGCATGATGGGCTGACATCCACCATACCCAAGATGATATTTATATCCAAGATTTGAGAGCTATCAACGATGTAAGGAAAACAAGTCTGCGACCTGAATTTCATTACCATGACTTACTCTAGAGGTTTGCCATCTAGAACCCGGGTAGAAATTTCCATGGTGGAAGGCATGTCACGATCGCAGGTTATGCAAGCCTCGCATAGTTCTCGATATGAATGAGTGAGATGCTCCAAGATTTAAAAGAATGATGCCGGTGGCAATTAACAAGAAGCGCATCGAGCACGACGCTGGGATCCTCTTGGGCCTCTTCATGAGACACAATTAACATGGCCACGGAAGTGGTGGCCGGCTTAGCATAGAACACCTTTCCCTGCCGGTTGCCACGCCAAAGCTTTTGCAGTTGGTTGGGGTTGGTCCGAGGACAATCGCGCATGTAGTGGCCTGATTCCCACATTTGAAGCACGCCACGGGTTGGCGCAGAGGAGCATTGTTGGTTGGCCCACCATAGGGCTTAGCTGTGCATATCCGAATCGGGCGAGGCGCTCGATAGGATGGCCTCGTGTGAATCGGGGTGGCAAGATAGGCACCCACACCCGGCGCCTTCGTGGTCCAAAGACCGGATGAGGAACCCATATCTCGACCATGCTATGTGTTGCTTCAAATCGTCCGACCAGTTTCAGCGCTAATGGCTTTGTTAACAAGCTTCGGAAAGAGGTGCACCATGCGACGGAGATCTCGGCGTTCGGGCTAAGTCCTCTGGAACCTTGCCTGCTTTCTTCGCCGTGAAGACCTCTTCGCTGATAGCGAGAGATTACTCGAATCTCTCCGCCAGGCGCCCACGAGAGACGGCCTTGGGTGAAACTGCAAAACTCCTCACGCTATTTATCCATGAGACCCTCCGAATGTGATGTTCACGGAAAGCCTCGCTGAATTCTGCCCAAGTAGTGACATGGCCAATCGGGCGATAGCCATATAGTTCTCCCACCGAGATCGGGGCCTTCAAGATGATATGCAGCAAAGGTGACCTTGTCACCTCATACCAAAGCGTAACAGCTTAGAGTAATGCTGGGTTGCCATTAGCGCCGAGAGGCTCGACGGAGTGGTGAAAGGTAGGTGGGTGTAACTTGATGAAGTCACCGAGTGACACCAAATTATTTCTCCGATGATGGGCTGTGTTCTGCTCGATACGCCCAACAAACGGTTGGTCTCCTGCTTGTTTCCTCGCCTCAAAGATAACTCTCGCCGAGAAGGAGGGTGAGGCAGGTTCGCTTCTCCAACTCGCGCTTCGCCTGCTTCCGCGAAGCAGGTTGTTATGGGTGTTAACCATCCTAGGAAGAACAAAACAAGGATTTAGTCCAGATGGCAAGATTCTAACATAGAAATGTAGAATGTAATGGATAACTTGAATGCAAGATGATCATCCGTATGACATGGTAGATAGTAAACCGCTTTTTATTCCATTATCATACACACCATACAAGGTTTAGTACAAGACCAAACAAAGTACTACTACGGTGAAAGGAAGATTACATCTCGCCGGAGGCATACCAAGCTCCTATACATTATTTTTCTTACACCTCCGAATTAGTACACACTAAGTCGTATTCCACGAGTCACGCAGACGGTGGAAATACAACTATTACAATACTAGTGAGACTACTACTAGCCTGACGCTCCGTAGTAGTTCTCATAGAAGTCTCCTCCATAACCTCGGAAGTTCAACATGATCGTCTCGAAAGACGGTCCCGAGGAGCCTCGTGGACCATAAGGGCATGGGTGAGGTCTTGACCTACTAACGGTGGCCTGCGAGACCACGAGGTGGGGTGATGCCCCACATCACGCCAGTCCATCATGTCCGGCAGAGCAGATCTAACAGATACAAGTCTCATATCCATATATCCAGCTTGAACAGCCGTGCAAAACGAGTCAAAGTGGCCCAAAGGATCAGCACGGCGCTGAAGAGCTCCATCCTCAAGGCCCGACTTTCGGTCCTTGTCCTCGAGCAACCGCAGAAGGCGGGTTAGTGAGTCCTCCCGACGAATCAGATAGATGGCTCAAGATAACCAAACGCCCAGAAGTGAACGGCATATACCGAAGTCGGTGTTCAAGCAGGCCACCCGACTCGCATAATGGTCATCATAGAATATGCAGATCTTGCACCGCCATGTCAATAGTAACACCAAGCCCATAGGAGCTGTGAAGGGCCTTGTGGAACCAGATAAGAGGGAAACACCGACAAAGGCAGTAGATACGCTTTGATTAAAATCTCGAATCGCTTCTTCAATCAGGTACTAGGGATACCAACGATATCCCGCTTGATCATAACCCTAACTAGCATGGCTGTATGGCCGGTCACACCAATGCATCCGTCGATTTAACCACTTGGTTTTGGTCACGAGTGGCTATCTCGAAGCATAACCACAATGCAGAGACATTAGAATTTCCGACAGAATTTGGATAGCATAACGACTGTAAATGCTCAAAAGGGATCTGAGACAATTTACAAGGAATTGCATAGCCACTCAACATATCATATAAAGGTTCTGGGTCCAATTTAGTAACATAACAAGATAGTAAAACTGAACCAGGCTTGTAACCATCAAACCTATAAGGTACTACTGAGTAGAAACACGTGAACCTAATAGAGAGAAGAGATCCTAATCCTTAAACCCCGGTGAAAGAATGGACTGACTCAGATCAGAATTTCATGAGGTAAAGGAGTAAAAAGAGCCTTACGCATCATCCCACAATCAATTCCTACATATAACTAAAGCATTTCTAGACTCAACATCGACCAGTTTGGCTTGAGAACCTACAGCAGTCCGCTCGATGCCAACGCTGTCAGACCCCGACTCAATGTCACATCGATCTAGCTCAGAACTCCAACGGTGTCGCCTTTACCTTAGCTCGGGACCGCTTATGCCTTTTGGCACACGATATGATAGTGTCGCTAGCATCCATATGAAAAGGAGCCCGGCTGACATGGCTAGTCGAAACCCAAAGTGGCATCAGACTTTACAGGACAGCATCCATGACCAAAGATCGAACGTGTCGTCATCGCAAGTAAGTTCCGGCGTAGCACGGGCTAGCAGATTCGAAACCGGCTGTAGCGGCTAACAGACTCGATTTAATGCGTGACATTTCCAAGGGATGACAGAACGAAGAAGGACACATGCGCCAGCCTAAGTGTTCCGGAGCAAGAGCAAGCTACCATGGCTCAAAGGAGACACTAGGAGACATTTCCGTAAGAGAGGCTACTAAAGATAAACAACTAGATAGTCGATCCCACACATACCAAGCATTTCAATCATACACACAATATGCTCGATATGTGCAAATACAACAAGGCATCACAACATGACTCTACACACAAGTATTTTATTTAAGGCTCAGAGAGCCATACATAGCATACATAAGTACGGGTCACACGACCCACATACAAGTCATACAAGCATACAAGCCAACAATGAAGTGTTTTGTCCGAGTACGCATAACTAGTAAAATAAAAGAGGCTTGGGTAAGCCTAGCTATACTACATGGTCCTTCACTTGCTCAGATCACCACCGGGCCTTAGTCTACTCATCGACGCCAACGCTCACGAAGAACCCGCTCAAGGGTTTGTGGCATCTTCTAAAAATGTAAATTAAAGCAACATGAGTACAAAGGTACTCAAAGAAGACTTACATCGACCCTACATACATGCATATTATCAAGAAGGGTTGGTGGGTTATTGCAGCAAGCCAGCTTTGACTCATGGCTAAGCTATCCACGAGACACCAACTTGAAATAGTTTTATGACTCGAGTCCACTACTCATCACTTCAATACACTACCGAGGATCCACCTCCGCCTTCCTACTAAGAGCCATCCTCGCACTCACGCTTATCTTGAGGCTTTTAGTAGTATCCATTTACTTGTCTATGAACCGTATAGGCAACAAGTAGTCCTTATCATGACGCGCTATTCAATAGATGATGTTAACCCTGCAGGGTGTACTTCTTCATACACGCTCACCACTTATCGCTACATGACATGTACTGCAACCTTCAAGCGAGGCCCAACGTGGTGTCGGCCACGCCTACCTAGACACCTAAGTCTCTAGTCCAGTTTATCGCCTATTTGGGTTCCATCTATGAGGAGTTCCGTCAAGTCTCGCTAAGCCCCAAACGATGTGAACAGGGTTCCGAGATACCAAACGGCATCCCAGACACCCGCCACGCATCTACCGTGATCACAGCCCACCTTCTACGGTCACGCTGTCCACGGCCTCCAAGAGGGCTACAAACACCGTAAACTACTTGCAACTCCCGGATGTAAGGCTAGGGTGAATAATGTCGAGAGGGTCCATTGGTTTCGGGCCCAATGCATGGTAGTAGCTGAATCTTAAATCACACATACAGATCTCAGTGCTTAAGGACGGCCTCAATGAAACAACCCACCATGTACTCCTACATGGCCTCTCATCGATACCTTTACCAAATCGTGTTCAACACCTTATTCTCATATCGACTCGATCATTTCACTCTAGTCATCACCCAGATGAACCAGACCTGACACGACTCTAAGCATAGCAGGCATAGCAAGGTAGGATCAACACAATCATATGGCTCAATCAACTCCTACACATGCTAGTGGGTTTCATCTAGTTATCGTGGCAATGACAGTCATGCAGAGGAAATGGGTTCAACTACCGCAGCACACAGCAGCTTTGAATCGCGTTGTCTTAATGCAGAAACGAGAGCAGGAGCAAGAACATGGATTTTATCGATATGATCAAATGGTTGGTTGCTTGTTCGACGGGTCGGTGCACGGTATTGCTCTTCGTCGGGTTATCACAGATTCTGGGGCACAACCCCGCAGAGAACACCGATACACAACCATTACCAAACAATATGCAACAATATGATGCATGCATGAGACATGGCATATATGAGTGTGTTGGGCTAATGCAACTAAGACCAGATGGGTTTGAAGCATTTTGAACCAAAGATGCAATTTCCAAACTCATATATGATCATTTAGGGTGCTTTAACTTGTTCTGCCATAAGGTAGGTTAGCTTGCTTAAACATGCATGAAACCAGTACAGATGGATAGGTTGGATTTTTCTGATCATTTTTCATATATAATTTGTTTCATTTGGAGCTACGGTTGATTTTATATGAATTTTTGAAGTTTGAAACATTTTTCGAATTTCCGTAAAAATAATTCCAAGAATTAAATTATCACCAAGACTATGTCATGATGACGTCAGTGGTCAACGGGCTGGTCAGGTCAAACTGACCATGGGTCCCGATGTCAGTGGGTAATTAAACTAATTAAATTAAGTTTTAACTAAATTGATTTTGTTAGCGGGGGGCCCACATGTCATAGACCTGGGGTCAACCCGCCCACCCGTGGTCAAAGTCGAGTCAAACCGCCGGCGCTTAGCCGGCGAGTCCGACGCGTGGCGGAAGTGGTTTTGGCTGCCCGCCACCAAATGGGTCGGAGGCCATCGGAGTGAAGCCGAGGACGAGCCGCGCTCTGGCGGAGTCCGTTGGGGTCGGGTGGCGGAGTTACGCCAGGCACTTTATGCCACCGAGTTCGGTGAGAGCGAACTCGGCTGGGTGTGCGGAGGTGCGGAGGACGGTTAGCTCCATCGCAGCGGTGAGTGCGATGGACATAGTGAGATGGCCGAGGATTGCCGGAGCACGCCGGCGACGAGGTCCGCGACGCGCGGCGGGTGAGCTTGGTGCTCGCTGGTGCAGAGAGCGAGAAAGAGAGGAAGGGAAGGTAGCCCAGCTCACAGCGGTCGCGACGGAACGGACGGCGGGTCGGGACGAATCGCCGCGCGGCGACGGCGAAGGGATCTCCGCGATGGCGGTTCGGGCGAGGTTGGTGCGGCGTTCGAGGCACGCGAAGGCCGGGCTCGCTAGCTCAAGGTGTAGA
>JAHHZJ010005996.1:0-20123 GCA_021437245.1 Aegilops speltoides | reverse complement strand
AGCCGCCTCGCAAGCCTCCTTGAATATTTGAAACGCTCTTCCGTGATTGCGGACTATCCTTTACAATCTCGGAGTAGGGTTCCCGTCGCTGATCTTTGCTTTCACTCGATTTTTCCAGCGGCCAACGCTGCTAAACTTGGTCATGGCGTGTTTGTTTATCTTCTTCATTGCCGGTTCATTGTCCGGATCTTCATAATCCTTCTCATTCCGCCCGGAACAAGAATATCCGTGAAACTTTTTAGGAGGGAGCCTCATATTTTCTATCTTCTTTAGATTCTCATCGTTGATGGTGGCGGTTGTCATATGATGCAGCCTATTTGATTGCCGTGAGCACGCGACGCTTCCTCGGGCGCCTTTGGCTCAAAATTGCCGTGTCCACCTCCGTGACCACCAGCCTAGTAGTCCTGAGTTTGTTAGGAACCCGCTCCTTTTGCTTTCGGTTCTACACCGACTCCGCCTCCCGAGGCAGCACCGTCTCGCGCTGTCTCGATGCCGGTCTAATCTCAGCGCATGGTGTCGCCTCAAGACCGGTCGCATATCGGTCTCAAGACCGGTCTGCTGGTCGGTCTCAGTCCCCGATGCCACCGTGGGCCCAAAGAACAACATCTGCTGATCGCCGGTAAGCTAAAAATTCGTCACGCCGTAGACGCCGTCCGCAATCACCGTAACCCCGTCCTTCATCGCTATAGCCATGTTTCCTATGATTAAATCTAGTCAATTAATTCTAGACCTAATAAAATGAATAATGACATAAAAGGACTATTAGTTTGGTGAATGTTGACTCTTCCCGTGCGGTAAATCCGGCACTCTATATGTCCTAGTTTAGAGACAAGTCATGCCGAAATTCACGGAAATTTCGCATGACCTTTGCCAAAAGTGGACAAATCGAGAACCTGAAATTTGCTTTAACAGTAAATGAATCAACATTCCGCAAAACATAGGCCACTCAAAGATCATTCCTCGAAACAACAAAGCCACTTGGGCACAATCGAACAACTTCAATGAAAAGATATAACATGACCACTTCAATGAAAAATAAAATTTGCCTAAATTCTTTTCCTTGAAAAATAGTGGTCTTTTCAAAATCAAAATTTGCCAATCTACTTAACCTAGCTTGTTAATCCAACAAACCTAATTAACCTACCTATTTAACCTAGTTTGTTAATCTAGTTTACCTAGATAATTAACCCTAATTAAACTAGTTAACGAGCTAGTTCTCCGTCAAAGCCTAAAATAAATTTTTGCACTAATTAACATGGATAATTAACCTAATTAAACTAGTTAACCTCGACTAGTTCTCCCGTCAAAGCCATAACTAAGTTTTTGCACTAACCAGATAATTAACCTAATTAAACTAGTTAACCTAACTACTTCCGTCAATGCCCTAACTAAATTTTTGCCCTAACCAGATAATTAACCTAATTAAACTGGATAACCTATGCATGAGAGAGAGAGAGGGATGGGGGCATGATGATGGCTCGTGGTGGCGGGAGGCACTGGGCGGTGAGGGAGGAGGGCGCCTCCGTGACGGCGGGAGGCAGGGGCGCCTCCGGACGGCGAGGAAGGTGGCGCCGACGGCGGCTCCAAGGGCGCTGACGAGCGTGCTCCATGGCGTGGGGGCGGCCGTGTCGCCGACGGTGCACGGCTCGTGGCGCTGCCGGGCGGCGGGTAAGTGTGGGGCGATCGTGAATCGGGAGACCGGAGCGCTGTGGGTGGGTTTGAGGATTTGGGGAAGTGGTGGGGGGAAATGGTTTTTGGTAAGTCAAACTTAGCGGTAGCGTTAAAACGCCTTATAGCTAAGTTAGCTATAGCGCTTCTCAAACGCACCGCTGCTATAGCTAATTTCCTATTCTGCTTTTATAGCGGGGTTCAGGACACGCCGCAGCTACGTAGCTATAGCGCTTACAAACAAACGCCGCTATGCCTTCCTCCGATTTTTTGCTTTTTCGCTTATTTTGCTTTACATTTTATTTTTCCCTTTCTCCTTTTTCTATTTCTTTCATTTTCATTTAAATTTCTATTTGTTTATCATCTTATTTTATTTCCGTTAGTAGTAGCGCTTTCTTAGGAAACGCCCGCTAATCGTTTCAGCAGTAGCGCTTTCGCTAAGCTCGCCATCGCTATGCGAGCCTAGCATTCGCCAATGGGAAATTAGTAGTAGCGCTTTTTTACAATAGGCGCCATCGCTAAGTTTGTGCTCAGAAGCTTTTTATTTGGTCCATCGCATATAGCACTAGCGCTGTTTTTGACCCGCCTGTGCCTATATTTCGTATAAGGTTTTCCCTAGTAGTGTCCTGGTATAACCCTTGGCCACAAGCCTAGCCTTGACTCTCAATAGTACCATCAGGCCTAAGCTTCTTCTTGAACACCCACTTACATCCCAATGGTTGTCAACCATAAGGAGGATAAGGATCTCCCATGTCCCGTTAGCCAAGAGGGAACCCATCTCGCTATGGAACGATCCTTCAAGAGTCAAGATCCGAGATGCATAAGCTTATGAAATGGAATGGAGGTCGCCATCCATGAGGTACACGAGGAAATCATCACCAAAATACTTTGCAGTCCTCTGCCTCCTGCTCCTAACAGGAGCTTCCTCGTCATCCTCCATGGAACTTTCATCACTTTTGTGCTCATAATATTCCATCGGAATGGGAGGTTCATGAGTCTCATCAGATTCCAGTCTAGAGGTGCTTTGCATATCTCTCATGGGGAAATGTTCTCAAAGACTGTAGCATACTTACTCTATAATTGTAGCGACCTTCTGGTCAGGTGCCTCAGATTTCACTACTAGAAATCTATAGCCAACGATAATCTTAGCGTATCCCAAATTAACGCAGTCCACGATCTTTGGTCCAAGCTTACACTTTTTGGGGATCGGCACACTGACTTTGGCCAAACAGCCCAAAGTGCGCAAGTAAGTCAAACGTCTCCAACGTATCTATAATTTTTGATTGTTCCATGCTATTATATTACCCGTTTTGGATGTTTATGGGCTTTACTCTACACTTTTATATCATTTTTGGGACTAACCTACTAACCGGAGGCCCAGCCCGAATTGCTGTTTTTTGCCTATTTCAAAGGTCTCAAGAAAAGGAATATCAAACGGAGTCCAAACGGAATGAAACCTTCGGGAGCATTTTTAGAACAAACGCAATCGAGGGACTTGGAGGGACGCTACAACAAACAAGGTGGCCACGAGGGTGCGCCTGGGGTGGGCGCTGTCGTGTCAAACCGCGGATCTCGGTAGGGGGTCCCAACGCATCTAAGGCCAATCGTAATAGGAGGCTAGGGACACGATGTTTACCTGTGTTCGGCCCTCTCGATGGAGGTAATACCCTACTTCGCTTGATTGATTTTGATGATATGAGTACTACAATAGTTGATCTACTACGAGATCGTAGAGGCTAAACCCTAGAAGCTAGCCCGTGGTATGATTGTTGTTGTGTCCTATGGATTCAAACCCTCCGGTTTATATAGACACCGGGGGCTAGGGTTACACAGGTCAGTTACAGAGGAGGAGATCTACATCCAATCGCCAAGCTTGCCTTCCATGCCAAGGAGAGTCCCATCCAACACGGACTAAGTCTTCAATCTTGTATCTTCATAGTCCAACACCGCCAGTATATAGTCCGCTGTCCGACACCCTTATCCAGACTCCTCAAGAGTCCCCTAAACCAGGCTTCAATGATGATGAGTCGGACGAGATTGTCTTCGCATTTGGAGGCGGGTTCCATCTCCAATACTTCAAGATAAATTCAACACAAGGACCGTGTCTCCGCTCAGAAGATAAATTCCATATACCACCGTGAGAGAATAATAATACACGAATCTGATCTGCTAACAACTCTTCGAGTGTAACATCACGCCATGGCTCGTAATTATTCAAGTGTTTTCTACAACCGCTTCGCCACATTGCGAGGCGGTTTTTTGGAACGTTCTTGTCAAAGCAGTAGATCGACGATCTCCATCAATATGGGTATGGGTAACCCAACCAACGCCATCAATCGAGGCGCCGAAAGAGAAGAGATTTAGAGGCAAGTAGGGAGGTGCACATTCTAGATCACCTTTATGAAGGGGCAGATCTCCATTTTCACCCACGCCTTCCTCCTCCTTTTGCTCATCCATTCTCATTCCCTTGAGCTCGAGCGCCCAAGTTCTCACCTTATCCGTAGGGACGCAACATATCCGGAGCGGAGGTAAGTGGATGGCCTCTTGTCATAGAGGAGAACATCACCAAGCTTCGGAGGCTGGATACCGGCCGAGAGCAGGCCAAGCTCCGGCAGGGGACATATTACCCCACCCCAAAGTCTCGGAGAGGTAGTATTTCCTCATTTCGTCTGCTGACTAGGATTTACCCACCCTTTGTCCGCTGGGCTCATGTACTACTATGGGCTAGATTTTCACGATCGGCCCTCAATTTCGCCCTCAACATCTCGGCGTTCATCGTCAAGCGAGGCCTTCCCGGATCAAACCTCACTTTGGCTGTGGTTGAAAATCTTCCGTGAAGTCAAGATCGGAGCGCCAAAAGGGAGGCGGAGGCGCCATGGTGGGAAAGATGCCCAACGTCACATGGCTTGACGGCTCCTTCGTGGAGACCATAAAAGGATTGCAATCAGGTGGTTCTACATCACCGAGCCGCTGACGCCAACCGGGTGGCGGCCCCCAAATTCAGATCTCGAATCCCCATGCGCCTCACTTGGGAGAAGAAGGGCCGCCTGGGCAAACCAACGGAGCTGACCGGACTCGAGACCTGCATCGTATGAGGGACAAGAAGATCAAGCTTGTCAATGTGGTCCAGTCATGCTCATTCGCCGGATTCTCCCGGTCGAGACGGGTATTTGATATGTGGAGCTCGACCTGGCCAACACCGATGCTACTAGATCTCTTTGACACAACGCACAAAGAAATCTGAAGGTGTTGTTCAAGACCAGCAGTTCCTCCTCCCTTTCCGAGGATCAGGCTCAGCCAGAAAGCGCCTTGCTAGTCCGTAAGTCCTTTGACTATTTACTTAGATGTTCCTTTAGTACATTCGGGAGGATTTTTGTCACCTTGTGACCAAAAAGGATTGGGTGGAGACGGCGGAGCAGATTGACTGGCTGGCTCCATTGCCTGAGGACCCAGTAGACGCTCTCCTAGCAGAGATGCTGGTTCCAGCGCCTTACAAGCTGCCGGAGAAAAAGGCCGAAAAGAAGGCCACGGGACCCGGAGGTCTTCAGCGAGGTCAAGACCTCATGCCCGCCAGAAGAGGACGAGGCGCACTCCTCCCACGAAGGGGAGGAGAGGAAGAGGAAGGCCGCCTCAACTGAGGGGGCCGAAGGGTCCAAGAAGGTGGCCGGGGACCAAAAGGGTCTCCAGACGCTGGTAGAGTCATCATCCGAGATGACGAGGAAGATTCTCCACCCTCAAGACGGAGAAAACATGAAGAAATGCACCCTCCCATACTAGGGAGGAGAAGAAAGGAGGGCCGCCTGCCGGGGAGGCCGACGCCAAAGAAGGGAAAGGCGCCCTTGCGATCACTTCCACTACCGCCACATAGATGAGGAGGGTGCCGTGCAAACCCGGCGAGGCCGTAGTATCCGGATTCCATAATACTTTTCCATGCGACTTTGACCTCGTGGTTTGTAATGACGCCAACACGATATGCAGCCCGCCGGTCCAATCTTGGGTGTTTCGGAGGTGTCTTCGACGAGTCGGAGATGAACTCACTCCCAACGGCCACCTTCCATGACTCCATGGATGACACCGAGGTGTTATCCCGGAGGATGCCAGAGCAGGAGGCGATGGTTCCAGAGACACCCCAAGGAAAAATCCCAGCGCCGGACAATGGGGGTGGGACCCCATGGATTGTAAAGACGGAGCCGAGAAGCGTGGCTCCACCGTTATCGCCCGGAGCCTCCAAAGGCCCGGATCCTAAGGCAGCCCTCGCAAAGGAGAGTGAGCGGCCGCTTGATGACCTCTCCCAATGGAGGCATCGAAGTTTTGAAGTGCTGGAGCACTTATCGACGACGTAACACCGATTCTCGTGAGTACGGTGGTTGAGAAGGTTTGGTCCGCCAAAAGCGGATCGACCGGTTCGCACCAGCCTCGCTAATGTGCTTTGAGGTAAGTAATGAAAAAGTGTGAGGAAATATCACCCGATAGAAAGAGCCCTCGAACTCGTTGGTGTTCGAAAGAAAAGCCAAACGGAGGGTCAACTAGAAAACCGCAGGAAGCTAATAATAATTGTCTGTAGGCACTGCCGCCGATGCCAACGCGCGACGGCCGAGGTTGCTGGACTCAAGCGCAATCGGGCAGGCCAAAGAAGAGCTTGGCCTCGTGAAGAAGCAGCTCGAGGAGAACAAGGGTAAGTAAACTCCGCCGTATGTCGATAGAGGAGAAAGTTGATGATGCTAAACGAAGCATCATGGCTTTTGATAGGGACCATGACCGAAGAGGCGGCCTCAAGGAAGCGTTATCCGTGGCGAAGCCAAGGCGGATACGGAGCACACCGAGCGGAGAAGCAAGATGCTCGGGTGGGAGAGGGTACAACAAGAGCCCGGAGCTCGGCAAGAAGTTCGGCCCTTGAGCATGACTTCAAGACGCAAGGGTCCGAGCTTGCAAAGGCCCTCCGCACGCGGCAGATGCCAAGGCCGAGGCTCAAAAGGCCCTCCAGAAATCCAGCGCCCGATTAGCGGAGGGTAAGACATTCTTTATGCGAGCAAGCATGGGAGGAGTCATTTCTTTTACTTACACGAACTGAGCTCTCCGGGCATTCGCAGATCTACCATGCAGATTTCTGATGCCGTGGAGTTCGTCATACCAAGAGGAGCTCCATAGAGAAGCTCGTTCGTCCCAATATACTAGGACCAACACCCGATGCCTCGAAAGTGACCAGCTCAAGCTGGTCGAACTCCACAATGCGCCGAACAGGCCATGAAGGATCTCATAGTCCGGATGTGGCCCGGCGAGCCCCCGCCTCGACAGCCTACTTTGGCCCGGTGAAGCGGATGGCATGCCCGCCACGGCTAGAAGTGACAAGTTGTCCGTATGTATTGAGGGTGCCCATGGGCCTTTGGCCACGCGAAGATGCATTGGGCCAAGCTGGATGCTGAGAAGCTCGTGAAGGATGGACCACCGTAGGGCAAGGAGCATCGCTACCCCAAAAAATATTATGATGGCGTTATGAAAGGCACCCGGCTTGTCGCGAATGAATGTCCTAAGAACATAATTTTTGAGTGAATGTACTCATGTCGCCCATGTAATATGAGAACGAGTTTATTTATGCTATATAATACTTTGTTTAATTTAAAATATTACCTTCTCTGCGGCCGTTTATCAAAATCTGAAAGTAGGCCAGTTGTCGGCTTCCGCCCCCTTGTAACTAGTACTGGGGTGTTCGTGGAAACCCAAACACTCTTTATCCAAAGTTTTAGTCCTTGTACGGAGGTGTTTAGCGAGTAACGAGGCGATCATACTATTCAGCTTTATAACTCTCACTTGGCCATAGAAGTCTATAATTTTAAATTTCGCAAAGCCCTAGTATTCGAAGGTTGAATCACAAGAGACACGCCTAAATCGGGCAAAGCCGATTCCTCGTTGCGAAAAATCTTTAGGATTTTAGTACTGCAGCGACCAGCCTCGCCGCATCATGACGGCCGGCCGCTTTCTACTAAGATGCTCGTCCGAAGAACCGACACAATCGCAGAGTTCTCCCGGCTTACCTTAGCCGATATAACGGAACGAAGGTGCCAAAACAAGGGAGCCGGGCTAACACAACTATTGACCCAAGACATGATTCAGAGTGATGCATATAATGCTAAAAGTTCGAGGTGCCGACCTGAAAGTGTTCAGACTTTTCTTGCCATTTTGTGGGGCTCATAAGAAGCCCCTGGCAAACCGAAAGGCATCAAGATGTAGGATGCAATATTGAATAAATATTCAACCAAAAATATGAAGAAGTTTGATTTGGTTCCGCAGCACCTTGAGGTTCAACACAGGGCGGCGGAGATCACACCCTCACTACCTGTTTCACCGCCGCAGGGACATAAACCACAAGAAACAACACTAGGGGCACAAGATTTATAATCGATTCAGGCCACCCTTGTGGTGTTATACCCTACCCAGCTTGGTGTGTGGATTGGCTCGGGCTGATGAGGAAAAGATAAGGGAAAAACAGCCTCGTGAGGGTCTGTTTGGTTGGTGCGATGAACTGCTAGGGGTCCGCTCTCTCTCTCGTGGTGGTCTTGGTGCGGATCCGACGATCTTCCCCTTACCTCGTGGGTGGCTAGTCCTATTTATAGGCGAAGGCCCCGGCCTCTTCCCAAATATTGAGCGGAAGGGCGCCAACAGCTGGCCATTTTGAAGGGGAACATCTAGTACACTTATCCCGACTAAAGTTGGTCCTCGCCGCCAAAAGACCCGATGATGACGCCGGCTTGGCTCCACGAGGACCTCCGCTCGCCTTCCGTTGGTCTTGGTCTTGTTGCAATCAAATGGTTGCTTTTGCTTGATACCTCATTCCGCTTTGCCCCTTTGCACCAAAGGGTAAACAAGGACTTCCAAGGGAGCCGCGCCGTCAGGCTTTGGTCGTATGGTTGTGTCACGGCACCTCGTGAAGTACCCCGCCTTGATCTTTCGCCTCCGGAGCAGCCCTCGACGAGGCCGCCAAGGAAGTCTCCTATCGTCCGCCCATGAGGCTTGCTCGCGAGGGTCTTGAGCATGTGTTGTGAAGGTCATATTGGGCCGCCCTGAGCCACGCCAGCGCAGCAGTGCAAGTCGTACCCCTTCCTGTAATGCCGACAAGAGCCCTCGGCCCAAGGTGCGCTTGGACTTGGTTTAGCAGAGAAGCGGCAAGTGCAAAGCGCCAGGTCCCAATAGCCTGCGGCCTTGGTCGCAGGGTGGTTGATTGACGGGCGCCCCTGCCCCCACGACGCCGGTAGCCGCACGACGGACAAGTTCCTCGCATGCAAAACGGTTCATAATTACTGGATCGTGGAGGGCCGGTTGGCCTCCCTCCCTTTATATGTATGGAACGGCGTGAGCCCCTCCGGTTCATCCCTCCTTTCTACTCCCTTCGCCGCCGCCATCCCCATGGCTCCGCCAAGAGGTTCTCGTCATGAGAAAGGGAAGGCTCGCCAGAAGGGCCCAGCCCTCCCACCAAGCGGGTCAGGATGCCTCGGCACCCCATCGCCGCCGCGGCTTCCCGGGCCATGGAAGCAGCCTCACGCAGCGGTGGGCGCCCCGCTACCATCGAGAGGTACGCGGGCGCGTGACTCCAAGGCCGGCTCGCCGGTGGAGGTGCTACCGAGTTCGTCGTGGTCGGCGGACCCGACCGCACCTGCTCCAACTTCCCGCTTTTCATAGGTGAGCTCCGGCGGGCCCAGCGGCCTTGGCTTCGTGATGGTTGTGCAGCAGTCCTCTTGGGCTACCCCGAGGTCTCCAACACCGGGAGGCGGCTACCCATGGCCGCAAACATTTGCTCGCCCGCCGCCGACATTGAACTCGTGACTTCAAGTTTGATGGCGATGCCACCTCTATGTGAGAGTGTTCGGGAAGACGGCCCATGCCGATGCTGTCTCGAAGACGATGATCAAGGCCACCGCCCAGCCCCGGGCCGAGGGGGAGGTGCGCGGCGTGGGCCCAAGATCCGCTAAGTCCGGCGACTTCTCACGAGTAGCAGCCTCTAGTGGCAGTCAGACCAGCCCTCATCGCCGCCTGCTTGGGAGAGGAGGGTCGGGCTCTGCCAGGCCCTGAAGAGGGAGGCGGAATCCATGAGCCGGAGGCGACGAGCCTTGCCGAGCCGGAGCCAAGCAAGTCGTCCCCTTTTGCTTTCCTTTTCTCGGCGCCAAAAAGAATGTAATCCGTCAATACAGGGGCGGCTTAACTATTGCTATTTTAATTGGTGCGTTGTTTTTACCGCTATGTGCTATGTTTTTATTCTCAAGTGCCTATGCGTGAAAAACCACTTATCTTGGGGGCTCGTCATGTCCTCGCCTCCCCGAGGCCAAGGCCTTGTCCTCGCGCCTTTGTGTCCCGCAGAGTTTAGTCCAGGGTAGTTTCCAAATGAGGAGTCCTGATTAGGGGTGTCCTGACAGCCAATTATCATCTTTGGCCTGACTCCTAGAATATGAAGATACAAGATTGAAGACTCCCCCATGTCCGGATGGGAATTTCTGGCATGGAAGGCAAGCTTACGAACGGATATGTAGATCTCCTACCATTGTAACCGATCGGTAACCCTAGCCGAGGAGTCCCGGACTAGGGGTGTCCGGATAGTCAAGTATCATCATCGGCCGACTCCAAGACTATGAAGATACAAGATTGAAGATTCGCCCCGTGTCCGGATGGGACTTTCCTTGCGTGGAAGGCAAGCTTGGAATACGGATATGTACATCTCCTACCATTGTAACCCACTGTAACCCTAGCCCTTCCGGTCTATATAAACCGAGGGTTTAGTCCATAGGACAACAACATCAACAACAATCATACCATAGGCTAGCTTCTAGGGTTTAGCCTCCTTGATCTCGTGGTAGATCCACCTTGTACTACCCATATCATCAATATCAATCAAGCAGGAGTAGGGTTTTACCTCCATCGAGAGGGCTCAACCTGGTAAAAACATCATGTCCCTTGTCTCGCTAACATACGCCTTGACGCACGCTCGACCCCACCGAGATCCGCCGGTTTTGAAACCGACATTGGTGCTTTCATTGAGAGTTCCTCTGGCATCACATATAGGCCCAATGGATCCTTCGATCATCACCAACGACGAGTCCAGGTGAGACTTTTCCCGGACAGATCTTCAGATTCGGGCGGTTGCATCGGGCCAATTCGCTGGCCATCCGGAGCAGATCGAAAGCTACACCCTTGCCGTCGTCAGATTTGGAGGTCTAAACTTCACGGCCGACATCCCGGAGACTTGATCTTCGATGGATTCGAGCCTACCGAGCACGCCGACCGTCATGATGGGCATGATTTAGCTCGCTGCCGGATATTGTCCCGAGGCCGCACATGAGTCCGCCCCGATCCCTAATTCGAACCGATGGCAGACGAGGATGGTGGCTAGACGCCGAGGGCTGCAACCTCACGGCGATGGAGCCAAACCGACCTTGTCCCTTGTGAAGCTCGGACCGAGGTGCCGGACTCCGGACCAACCTCCGCACCCCTACCAATCGAATCTTACGCCGATCATGGAGTTCACCGCTGAACATCTTTCAACACTCACCTTCGGGCATTCTGAATTCGCTAAAGTATCTCTCGCTATCGAGAGCCCTGGGATCACGGCCAGACTGTTGGGATGCGGACGACTTAAGAAATTCAAAGCCCACCCACCACCCACTTTGTAGCCACTGGATTTATCTAACCGACATGTTAGACTAGACCAAGACATCGACGGTATGGACAACGATGTGAGACGATAAAGAACCAGCGCCACGGGCATCGGAAGACCACCTTGTCATACGAATATACATGGTGGACAATCCAAAGGACGGGAATGGATATGGAACAGCAAGGAGGATCCCTCCAAGAAACAGCCCAAGGCCGCGCCAGCGGCGCCGCTTAAATCCCGCCACAAGAAGAATGGAGATTCCGCACCGGAGAAATAACACCCCGACAAAGGTTAAGACAACCCTCCAAAGAAGATTCAGACAGAGGATGAAGAAGCCAACCTCGAGAGAGCGGCGAAAAGAGGTAGAGGACGATAATTACGCCTTCCTCCGGAGAAGGCAAGCCTCGACGACAACGAATTCGTCGTGCCTCGAGGATCCCGCCGAATAAGAGCGCTTAATGCAGCTTATGGCCAGGCAAACAGCCTCAAGAAAAACAGCAACAGCTTAGAGTTGATCAAGATTTGCTAGCCGGATGGATCAAGTCCTGCGTCAAGAGCATGAACTAACGCCTCCAAAAGCTACCCCAAACGCAAGTTGCCCGCCGATTAGAGGAGGAGGCTATAAACCTGCATCACCAGCGCAAATACGGTCGATCGACCACCTCGGGTGGATAGAGGGCCTTTAGGCCTCCACTAGAACCGCACTTTCACCACTCAAAAGTACGAAATGGGAATCGCAGGACTTATAGACATATTGGAGGATAAGGCAAGACAATCAAGATCGATCTATGGATCGCGGTGCCCCACGATGCACAACGACGAGCTGCCGATACAAAGAACTCCGCCGGTCAACACGAGACACAGCGCTTGAGCTACGCCATATAGCCCAATATAGAGGCGCCAGACACCCACTATGCTTCACGATGAAGTAACGGATCATCAAATCCTCAAGGGTTTAAACCCATGAAGATTGAATCCACGATGGCACAACAGACTCCGGGTTTGGATCAAGACTATCTCCTTCATATCCACATGGCCCGGCGCGATGATCTCCACGCCATCAAATACCTCCCACTCTGCTTAAAGGACCAGCTCGGCATTGGCTCAACAGCTTGCCAAAGAGAATTAATTGGTGTTGGGAGGACCTAGAAGCCGCATTCCTTGACAACTTCTGTGGCACGATAAAGTACTCACCGACGCCGATGACCTAAGCCACATAATTCAGCAGCGCATTTACATCGCCTGCATAATTCGACATGGTTCTAACAAAGAAAAATCAAATCATCGACCGTCCGGATGCAGGGCCTCGCAGCCTTCAAACATAACATCCGCGACGAGTGGCTTGCCCGCACCTAGGACAGGAAAAATCTGAAATCAATGGCAGCCCTCACATCACTCATGACCCGCTTATGCTGGAGAGGACAGCTGGTTGGCCCGCAGAATAACCTCAGCAGATATTCCGCAGTCCGGATACCAAGGACCACAATGGCAGGTCGCTCGCAATAAGAACAAACACCGCGTTAACGGCGATAACACCGAGGATACGGTAGTCAACGCTGGATTCATAGGCTCTAAAGCCGTCAACGGAAAAGCCATTCAAAAGAACTACTCCGGTCCGCCCAATTTGGACCGAACTATCGACCATTGCAGCTACATACATGGCACTTCAAAACCTGCTTAATCACACCAACAGGACTGTTGGGTATTTAAGGCAGTAAGCTAATTGTCGAAAACAATGACAAGGCTGCACACGATGACGAGGAAGAGACCGACCGCCGAACAATAGAGGATGTATGGTTTCCCACAAGTACGGACGGTAATATGATATACGCAACCCACATACCCAAGAGGGAGCGGAAGGCACTCAGGGACGATATGTGATGGAGCCAACTTCAAAGTTCAACCCATGGTCCTCCCGCGATCACCTTTTGATCAAGGGACCATCTCCATCAAAGATCCGCCATCGGCGGATTCGCCGCATTGGTTTTAGACCCAATCGCCGGCGGATTTCACTTGACGCGGTCCCGATGGATTCGGGCAGCAGCTAACCTGCTTTATCTGGATACAGGCAGATGGGCATAGACCCTCAAGAATTAAACCCACAAAGACGACCTTCAAAGGCGCCATACCAGGTGTAGGCCAATTGTCAGGCTCTCACAATCTGAAGTGGTCTTCGGATCCCCTGATAACTTCCGGTGAGGAGTTAATCTTCAATAGTTCCATTCCGCAGCTGCTATCATGTTCGCTTCGGACGGACCGGCTTGCAAAGTTCAACGTGGTGCCGACTATGCATACCTCAAGCTCAAGATGCCAGCCCTCGAGGAGTCATCACGGTCAACGGAAACATCAACGCCTCCTCCAATGGAGGAACACACAATGCTCATGCGCGATACAAAGCAGCCTCTAAGGCAATTCTTGAGTCCGACTGTTAGCGATCGGACACGGCTAAACGCTACCGAGTAACATACAACAAGACCACCTGCACGCTCGAGCATCGCCAGAGCAATGTGGCCCCAACCCCATTCGAGGGAGTCCTCGACTAGGGTGTCCGGACAGCTGATCTATCATCGTCCACGGACTCCAAGACTACTGAAGATACAAGATTGAAGACTCCGCCCCGTGTCCGGATGGGACTTTCTTGGCGTGGAAGGCAAGCTTGCGATACGGATATGTAGATCTCCTACCATTGTAACCGACTGTAATTCCTAGCCTCCTCCGTGTCTATATAAACCGGAGGGCTTTAGTCCGTAGGGACACAACATACATTACAACAATCATACCATAGGCTAGCTTTAGTGTTTAGCCTCCTTGATTTGTGGTAGATCCACTTTGTACTACCCATATCATCAATATTAATGAAGCAGGACGAGGGTTTTACCTCCATCGAGAGGGCCCAACCTGGGTAAAACATCGTGTCCTCGCCTCCCGTTACCATCCGCCTAGACGCACAGTTCGGGACCCCTACCCGAGATCCGCCGCTTTGACACCGATATTGGTGCTTTATTGAGAGTTCCTCCGTGTCGCCACCGATAGGCTCGATGGCGCCTTTCAACTCAACAACGCTGTCCGTGGAGACTTTTCTCCCGGACAGATCTTCAGATTCGGGCGTTCGATCGCACTAATTCGCTGGCCATCAGAGTAGATCGAAGTTATGCCCTGGCCGCCGTCGATTCGGAAGTTTCAACTTCAGCCGACGTCCGCGGAGACTTGATTCCGACGGGCTCGAGCCACGCGCAAGTGTGCCAGATCCTTACGATGGGCATGATCTAGCTCGCCGCAACAAGGCTTTTGGTGGCCGACTACGAATCGCTTCGCCATTAGTCCGAGCGATCGCCAGACGAGGATCGATGGATGGACACCGCCTTGGGGGCATCAACTTCCACGGCGATGGAGCCAACACTAATCTTGTCCTCGCAAACTCGTGATTCTCGAGGTGCCGGACTCTGCCGACTCGCGACCTCCCACGCCCTACCAATCGAATCGATTGGGCGCCGTTATGGAATTCACCGCCACGACATCTTCCAATACTCGCTTTTGGCGACATCCTGAATTCAGCTAAAGCATCTCTCTATCAGGAGAGCCTCGCCGACTATGGCCGTGATGGTTGGGATACGGACGACTAAGAAATTCAGAGCTCACCCACCACCCACTTTGTAGCCACCGCCGACATCTAACCGACATGCTAGACTACGATTCAAGACATCAACGCTTATGGACGACGTATGCCGGAGATTTATCAGAACCAGCGCCTTACAGGCACCGAAGACCACCCATCACGATATATACATGGTGGACACCCCAAAAGACGGGACGGCGAAGAAACAAATAAGCAGTAGATTCTTTAAAGAAATGCAGCCAAGCGCCAAGGCGCGCCTCTAAATCCCGCCACAAAGAAGAATAGAGATTCCGCACAGTGAGATAATAATACCCCGTAGTGTCAAGACAACCCTCCAAAGCAGGACTCAGCAGAGGAGGATGGTAGGCAAGCCCTCACGAGAGGGGCGTATTTAGGAGGTTGAGGATTATAACTATATGCCTCCTCCAAGACGAGGCAAGCCTCAACGACGCATTTAATCTGCCATGCCCGAGGATCCCGTAACAAGAGCATTTTAAACGCAGGCTTATCGCCACGCAAAGCCAAAAGAAAAAGCAGCAGCGTTAAGCGATCAGACTGCTGGCCGATCGATGGACCGAGGTCTCGCGTCAAGAGTATAAACTCAATGCCCTCCAAAAGCGACTCACCGACGCCGGCGACCTAAGCCACATCATTCAGCAGCGATTTAATCGCCGCATAATTCTCGACACGGTTCTTGACAAAGAAAATCAAATCGCCGATCGTCCGGATGCAGAGGCCCTTGCAGCCTTCAAACATAACATCCGCGACGTAATGGCTAGCCCGACCGGGACAGAAAAGCTGAAATCCATGGCAGCCCTCACATCATTAATGACCCGCTAGTGCTGGAGAGGATAGCTGGCTAGCTCGCAGCAACAACCTCCGTAAAAATTCTCGCAGTCCGGATACTAAGGACAACAACGACAGTCACGCCGAAACAAAAAACAAACGCCACATTAATGGCGCAGGATAAGGAGGATACGGCAATCGCGCCGGATTCCGAGGCTCTAAACCCGATCAACGGAAGAAGCCATTCAAAAGAACCACTCCGGTCCGCCCAATTTGGACCGAATACTGACCGCTATGCCGATACATGGCACTTCGAAAAGCCGCTAATCACACTAATAGAGATTGCTGGGTGTTCAAGCAGGCAGTAAGTTAATTGTCAAGACAATGACAAGGCTAAACAAATGACGACGAGGAGGAGACCCACAACAAAAAGTAGAGGATGAGGTTTTCCCCACAAGTGCGGACAGTGAATATGATTTACGCAACCCATATACCCAAGAGGGAGAGGAAGCGCGACTAAGGGACGCCTAAGCGATGGAGCCACGCTCAAGTTCAATCCATGGTCCTCTTGTCCATCACTTTCGATCAAGAGACCATCCGACCAGATACGCTTATGGCGGATTCGGCGCATTGGTTTTAGACCCAATCGCTCGGCGGATTTCACTCACGAGAGTCCTGATGGACGGCGGCAAGAGTCTGAACCTGCTTATCGATATAGTGCGCAAGATGGGCATAGACCCTCAAGGATTAAACCTACAAAGACAACCTTTAAGGTGTCATACCGTGTGGAAGCCAACTGCATGCTCACCACACCGAAGTGGTCTTCGATCCCCTGACAATTTCCTGAGCGAGGAGTTAATCTTCGACATAGTCCGCTCAAGCAGCTATCACGCCTCGCTTGAACGAACCGGTTTGTAAATTCAACGCGTGCCGCATTATGCATACCTCAAGCTCAAGATGCCGCCCTCGCGGAGTCATCACGGTCAACGGAATACGGAACTCTCCTCCGAACGGAGGAACATACACGCTCCGCGTAAGTATAGAGCAGCCTTTAAGGCATTTAGTCCGCCGTAAATGGCCGGATACAGCAAAACGCTACCAAGCAATTCCAACTAAGACCACCGGCGCGATCAGAGCACGCAGAGTAATGCGGCCCCAACCCCCCCGCATGATTGCAAGAACAACCTCCGCTGCTCATCATTACGCCTTTGGAGATACTGTGGACGCAGGGAAGGCACGATCACAATGGACCAGAGGTTCGACCACAAGGCCTCAAGTGTGCCCCTCTCTTTATTCTCATTTCTCTTTGTGTACACAGACTCGCTAACTGTGAGGCCCTGGCCAGCGTGAACCTGCCGAACTCATGATACAACAGTCAGGAAGAAAGAAGGCTGCATTAACACTGTGTGGTCTCATTACGAGCATTAAATTCAATTATATACACCAAGTCCGCAGCTCACCCCTCGGAGGGGACACGTTTAATTAGTCCAAGTCCCTTGCTTACCATAACTATTTGTATCAGTCCGCATTCATAGCGCACTTTCTTTATAAATAATGCAGCACCTTTTCGACGCAATTACATTACCTTTATATATATGTTCATTACATGACATCTTGCACCAGATATTTTGGTACGCCTAATACACCAGGGCTTATGTTCCCACATTAGGTGTGATAAGTCCGAACACTTTCATAAGTGCGGCACTCAACTTATAGCATTATATGAATCAGCTCCAATCATTCTTGGGTCAATAGTTGGGTTTGCCCGCCCCACGCTTTGGTGCCTTACGCCCGCTCGCGGCTAAGGTGGCACTCGGAGAACCATCGCGATTGCCGCCTGGCTGAGCCGGCGAGCGCCTCAAAGGAGAAAGCTAAAACTGACCGGCATGATAAGGCGAGAGGCTGGTCGCTGTCGAGAGGTTTTTCGGTCCTTAAAGACTCACGCCGCTCGAGCAAGTTCGACCATGTCCGACTATGCGGATACGCCTGATTCGCCTTCCATACCAGGCTTTACCAAATTTAAAATTATAGAATTCTATGGCTAAGGAGAGTGTTCAAGCATTATAAGTCGGTCCTTTGTTAGTTGTGTTGAGCGCTCCCTAGATGGACCCAAAATGGGAACAAGAGTGCTCAAGTTTATCCTAACACCCCAGACTGTGGCTCTGGGGTGCAAAGCCAACCACTTGCCATCTCTCGATTTTATAAACGGCCGCATGTAAGGTAATATTTTAAATTAAACACAAGGTTTCAAGGCGATAATGAACGAAGTTTTCAGCGACAGATAATAATAGCAGTTTACTCAAAGATTACATTTGTGGGGCACTCATCCGCAATATCGCTGGCCCTTCAGACAGTTTTATAATACATTTCGGCGATGACATATTCTTCGCCTATGGGGTCCGTGAGAAGCTCCGCATCCAACCTGCCCTAATGCACTTTTGTGCGGGCAAGGGCCCGACGAGCACTCTTCAATAGTGGAGCGCTGATGACTCCACCAGGGCACGGATCCACCAACCAGACGAGGCCGGCGTAGCTCCTGTGCATGGCCTGCCAGGCCACACCGGACTATAAGGCCCTTCATGGCCTCCTCACTACCTTAGGAGTTCGACCACTGCTTCACTGGTCGCTTGGGGGCACTGAGGCCGGCCTCACAGATCGAGACCAAGACCTTCTCCGCGAGCTCCTCCGCATGATAGAATGCGCGACATCGGACGACTACGCGCAGATCGCAAACGCCTCGAGAGCTCCGATGCGGTAAGTGTCGTAGTTTACATTAACATGCTTGCTTTGCATGAAAAATGCCTTACCCGCCGCTATCTTCTTCACATCTTCCACCTCCGAAGGGCCTTACGGGCCTCGCCTTGGCGGATTTGGACTTTCGAGAGCCGAGGCGCTCGACTCTCGAAGTCTTGAGTCACGCCCAACTCTCATGCTTCTCCATGAGAGCCCGAGCTTTGCCGATTTCCGCCACCCGTGCTCTCCCTGTTTTTCGCGCCTGCTCATGTCAGATCTGCTCGCCGGACACAGCCTCCTTCGGGCTGCCACCTCTCTGGGCCCCCGCAATACCCATATTATCCTTGTTAATTTTATTGCAACCAAAATCCTTTTCTCAGAAGGTAACTATTCAAAGGGTGTTACTCACCTCTTTGTCCTCGAGCGCTTTGGCATGGCCGAGCTCTTGCTCGACCGCCGAGATCCCGCTAACGTGATCGACTCGCAAAGAGCGGCAGAGGTCAAGCAGAGCCTCGAAACCCATATTGACATATTTTAAGCAACCCCAGATCTTATTAGATCCTCATCCGCTTTTCTTCCAACACCGAACTAAGCATCGTGGGCTATCGCCTATGCTGCATTACATTACATAATTTTAAGTTCTACCTCAAAGCTCGTTAGAAGGTGCCGAAGTTTTCGGCCGCTTCGGCGAAGCGAATTTTCCAATCACCGACTCATGATAGTGCGGTTTTTCCTCGGGAAGGCCTTTTGCGCCCATCGGTTATCCGCGCCCGTTGGACGGAGGCCGGCCAGGTTCTTTGCCTTCTTTCGGTAGGCCGACTCGGAACCACACGGGTTCCGGGTAGAGTCCAAGAGTCCGGAGGTTGCCCGACGGCGCCCGAGCCTCCTCCCGATAGGTCCTCTCGATACCACCTGTCCTCATCGGCTGGGGTAGAGGCAGTCGAAGTGAATCCACATCCGGACAAAATGACCCGCCGATGAAGCGGGAGATCATCATCGGCCGGACTACGACACGCGCATTAGAAGGACATTACGGACATGAAAGAAATTGCACATCGTGATCCGGATATTTACGATCTTGTTACGCCCGCCCTTGAAGGCTACTCGCCGCCAATGATGGTGTTAGCGAAACCGTCCGGGGCATAGATCTCCTCTTGACCCTTCGCCCCCATCGGGAAGCCTTCCTTCTTCTCTCTCCTCCGAGAGAGTCCTCTCTCCTCGCTCGGGAGGAGTCCGCCGTCGGGACGCCTGACACGGAACTTTCGAGTCCCGGCCACCGGTTTTTTCCAAGACAAGACGCGTGCCGGAACCAGCAGCCTCTACTAAACGGGGCCCACGGGTCTTGTGGCATGGGAGCCGGCGATGAACCGCTTGGCCTTCCCCATCCATTCCCAAAGGAAAAGAGAGATTGAAACCTCTTAGAATCAGTTTAATTACCACAAGTGTCCTCGAACGGGTTGAATCACTTACCTCGTCACCGGATGTCGGTTTAAATCACGATCTTCCGACGCAGAATGCGGGGCTTCGCCTTAAACAGACCTCCAGCGCCTTTTGTATGTCGATCGAAGAGCCCGCTTAGCGCCGTGCTGCTCCGGATTGAACTCCCACGATTGAATGCTCGCTTTGGATGGGAGGATCCGCGAATGAGCATGACTTGACCACGCCGACGGCTTGAGCTTA
>JAHHZJ010005991.1:0-20282 GCA_021437245.1 Aegilops speltoides | reverse complement strand
TCATATGATGAAAAGAGATCTTCTAGTCGTGATCGAATCGCTATAATTGTGGAAGACCCGACACTACTCAAATGAGTGTTCGGCTCCCCACAAGAGAAGAGAAGAATCTCCAAGAAGAAGAAGCTCAAGGGATGAGTCACCGAAAGAGAGAAGGAGTAGAGATGATCGTTATGAACGAAGACCTCTCGAGAAGCAAGGATTCGAGAGGAAAGACAAGTCATCAAGGAGCTACACAAGAAGAAAACATCAAGCTCATGTAGGTGAATGGGTCTCCGCCCGACTCCAACAATCAATCCGAAAGAAGCTATCACTCCAACTCCGACTACAACAAGATGAAGGTGTTGCCGGTCTTGCTCTCGTGTCCTCCAACTCCAACTCCTATGACTTATTTGATTCACCAAATGAGGGAATTGGAAGATACTTCATGGCTAAAGGCCCCAAGGTATCACACCCTGAATTCATTGACTTTGATAGTGATGAGGATGACTTGCTTGGTGAAGATGAGCTCTTACATGATAAATCTAGTGAGCCTAGTAATGATGAACATGCTAGTAGTCTTTATAGTCAAGAAGAGTCGAATGACAATGCTATGAAGGAGATTGAGCGCCTAACTAAAGAACTAAACACTCTTAAGTTAGCTCATGAAACAACTCAAGATGATCATAGAGAGCTCCTAAGATCTCATGAGAAGCTACGCTCGAGAAGCTCACTCTAGAGCAAGAACATGAGTTTATAAAGCAATCAATGACGCATCTTCAAAGAAGAGTTCTTCATATCTTGCCAAACGACTTCTCTTGTCTAATTTCTTGCCTCCTATTAAAACTAATCATGACAAGCATAAGAAAATTCTTTCTCTAGTAGTAACAATAACCATGCTAAATCCAATGTTGTTGCTTCTAGTAGTTCTCTTGATTCCACTAACAATGTTTCAAGCCAAGTTACACTTGAGCAAGAAAATAGTTTATTGAAAGGGATTACAGAGAAAGGTGTTACAAGAGCCTGCCGAAGCAAGAACTTTGAGGAAATTGTTCGCAAGCAAGGAAGGCACCGAAGAATCAAGGAATTGGTTTTGAGCGAAGTTCAACGCCGAGGGCGTTGAATGGGAAGAAGGTCAATATCCTACTCCTCGCTTTGTTCTTCAAAAGGAGAAGTATGATCCTACTTCTTCCAATGTGGAACAAGCTCAAGATGACCTTTCACCACAAGACCACAAGCTAAAAGGCAAGGACAAGCTTCAAGAGGAGATTGATGCATTTGTTGAAGCACCTCAAGCCATGGTCAAGTGGGTTCCCAAGGAAACGCCAAGTTCTACTTCACAAGCTCAACTATAACCCCAAGGATTCCCATCAAGATGATGTGGATCCCGAAGAAGAAGAACTAGAGAGTTCTTGAGGGTGACTCCGCCAACATACTTCACTCACATTCATTTTGGCAAAAACTTGTGCAACCAACTTCCACATTGTGCACTAGTTCATGGAGTCACAAACCCTCTTGTTGTTAAGTCAAGGGACAAGGTAATCATTGCTTTCATGGACATCATCTATTGTGAACTTCAATCTATGTCCATGGATATCCTTGTTTGTTCCTTGTGGGACTAACCCATGTAGGTATTGAAAGTGCCCGAATCCAAAGGATTGCTCCCAACTCTTGATGATCTTCATCAACATTGAGCATCCACATCTTCAACATCTACATGAAGTCTTCTATGACAACCCAAGGTTAGTTTGACCCTTTAAAAGGGTTCTCACATCTAGGGGAGCTTTTTAAAAAATTGAGCTAAAGCATCTTCAAATGATGTGAACACATTAATGCTTTTATGTAAAAGTGGTAACCCCACTTGTGCTTAACGATGAGTATGACCTATGATCAAATGTTCTCATTTGGCTCCTAAGTCAATATACTCATATAAAGATGACCTAGTCATCGCATAAATTGTGTGTTAGTTGCTAGAGTTTTTGATTGTGCATGTTTGACACATATTTCATTTGCTATCTTATTGTGTGAGCATGTTGATGCATGATTTTATCCATTCAAGGACATCCATTTGTTGTTTTGGTCGCTTTGATTTTTCCACCAAATGGATGGACAAGAATGGCTAAGTACCTCCCTAGCTATCTATGCTTTCTTGTCTCAAATTCTATTCATGCTTACATCACGCACTTTGAACAAGTTTTTTTCGACCCTCCGAGTGAGGAGCACCTGAGCCACCGATCCGCCAAAGGCTAACTTCCAAAACCTTCTAAGTGATTTCGGGTCGACTAACTCAATCAAACCTGGTCGAACCGAAAGCATTTAGATCGATCTAGGTTTTCACCTCGTGAAACCGAAGTTGTGATTTTCGGCGTGATCGGTGCATAACTGCCTCAGAAGTTATCCATCTCGTGCCACCGAAGTTTTACAACTCGTCCCACCGACAGAAAGGGGTATATATATCCGAGGGCTGCGCTGATTTCTCCTTCAAATGCTTCGCCCCACACCCTTTGCCGCCGCCGCTTTGGTCTCCGGATCGCCTCGCCGCCGCTCAGGCACCTCGCCGCAGTCTCCGTCATTAACGACGACATCTTCTCCAAGGCCAGCCAGAGAGAAACTCCACCAAGTTAGGTGAGTTTTGATCCCACTCGTGCTCCCATCTCCCATTCAATGCACGCTTGGTTTGCCTAGTATCTTGCCACGATTGAAAACTTCCTCAACACCGATTAGTTCGCTTGGACTAGATTCGAGTAAAAGTTTTAGGTTAGGTTTCACGAATAATATCTCGTGAGACCGATTTTACATTTTCGTATGACCGATTTGGCCTATGGCATTGAATCGCACCTTTCGTCCAACCGAAGTTGTGCAAATCGGTGTGACCGAAATGACGATTCTGTGAAACCCTAGTGTTTTCGGAGATCAAACCCACTTCGTCCAACCGAAAGTGGTGTGAATGCTTCGTTTGAAAACTTCGATTCACCGAATTTTAAACTCGGCCTCACCAAATGTCTTCTCGTGAAAACCTAATACTAAAATTTGAACTCATTTTTTTGCAAAATCTTCGAGTTTGTGATGACTCTTCTACTCGCCTACACCTTATCTATTCACAGGTTGTCACCATGTCGATGCCAAAGGATAATGTAACAGGTCGAGACACCCATTGCAGATATTCCAGAGGCGTGCACTAGTCCCGATCCCAAAGAGCTCATCGATGATGGTGAGAGGAGTACACCAAGTGGTTTGCCTCCGCAGCCACTGTGGCTAGAAAGAAGAGGAACTCAGATGATGAGGATTCTGATTTCGTTGTTGAAGAAGAGGTAACCTCAAAGCCAAAGAGGAAGGTTGTTGCCAAAGAGCCTCAAGGTCAGCAAACTAAGAAGGGCACCAGAAAAGTCAAGTATTCCACTGTTGCCAAGAAGCTAAATTTGGAAGAAGCTGCAAGCAAAGTGAAGAAAACTTCCAAGAGAAAGAGATTAGTGCATGATGATGCAGCAGAGGAAGATGAGGATGAGGAAGAACCCCAGCCTCCTCGTAAGCCTAAGCTCATGGTGATGCCATCAGGCTAGAGCCACTTCAAAGCCCAAGCAATCTGCTCCAACAAGGCAGCTCCAAAGAAAGCCTCGCTGCTAAGCCAAAGAAGACAACAGAACATTCCAAAGATCTCAAAAGAACAAAGATGATGTGCCACCAACAAGTCGATGATGAAGCACCAGCTTTTGCTGAAACTTCACAGTAAACCGCCACTACATAATGATGCTCATCCTCAAGCCGAGAATATGAAGGATAGGAAAGATAGAGGTCTCAAAGGCGGAGACAAGCTCGACCCATATGCCGTGAGGAGAAGAACTGCAGAGATCCCAGATTTCACACCGTGAGAGCAGCAGGACTTCTATGAGACTGCGGCTGATGGACAAGAAGCCCATAGTCGCAGCATACCGACACGCTGATCGGAAGTTGAAAGTGCAACTAATCCCGGGTGGTTTTGGTAATTAATAACAACATATATATCATTGAACTAATAGTTTCTTGAGAATCATTTCGTAAAGTTCAAGGATATGGGTATGGCAAGGATCAAGAGTGGACCTCAAAATGCTAAGGCAAGCATTGGCAAAAGCTCAAGACTCCATTTTTGGTTTAGTGATCCAAGATCACATTAAGTCCATAGGAAAGCCAATACTATTAAAAGGGATGAGGTTATGATAATGATCTGTTGCTCAAAGTGCTTAGTGATATATCTCCTAAACTATCAAGAACTTTCACTTCCATTATACACTCATAAGTAATCTCGGTCCCACCGATATTCCAAACTCAGCCACACCGAGATGAACCACCTCAGCCATATAGCCAAACCCTAGAAATCTCGATTTTCCGACTCAACTCGGGTCTCACCGAAACTTGAGTTGCTGCTTCAGAACCTTCGGTTCATCAAATCGGTGTCACCGAGATGATGAAGTCGGTCCCACCGAGATTGGCAAGCTCTAGTCTTTACACTAATCGGACTAACCGAAGTTTGTATTTTCGTCCCATCAAAAATCCCAACGCTCACATGATTTGAACTTTCGGTCTCACCGAGTTGTCAACTCCGGGTCCGACCGAGATTGGTCAAATGTGTAACGGTTGGATTTTGTGTGGAGGTTATAAATACCCCTCCACCCCTCTTCATTCGTGGAGAGAGCCATCGAAAGAACTACCACTCCTACCTTACATTTCTGAGAAGAGAACTACTCTACCCTTGTGTTGAGATCAAGTTGCTCCACTCCCACCACATGAAGCTTGATCTCTAGCCTTCCTAAGTTGCTTTCCACTCAATCCTTTCTTCCACCACAGCCAAATCAGAGAGGAGAGTTGAGTGTTGGGGAGATTATCATTTGAAGCACAAGAGCAAGGAGTTCATCATCATCAACACCATCTATTACCTTTTGGAGGGTGGTGCCTCCTAGATTGGTTAGGTGTCGCTGGGAGCCTCCGCCAAGATGTGGAGTTGAACCAAGAAGTTTGTAAGGGCAAGGAGATCGCCTACTGTGAAGATCTACCCCGAGTAAGGCTAGCCCTCCGTGGCGAGGCTATGATGGCATAGACAAGGTTGCTTCTTCGTGGACCCTTCGTGGGTGGAGCCTCCGTGGACTCTCGCACTTGCTATTCTCCGTGGGTTGAAGTCTCCATCAACGTGATTGACGATAGCATTCACCTATCGGAACCACGAGAAAAATCTCCGTGTTCCAAATTCATGCTTGTTTCTCCACCTCTTTACTACTTGTGCAATTTACTTTCCGCTGCCTATACTCTAGAATTGTATGTAGGGTGATACTTGACTTGATCATCATTGTGAATCTCGCCAAAAACTTGTCTTTATCAAAAGGCATAATTTTTATATTGTCAAGCAGTCTAATCACCCCCTCTAGACATACTTTCGATCCTACAAGTGGTATCGAAGCTTTGGATGTGTAAAGTATGACACCGCAGCACTTTGATCCAAATGATGCCAAACTACAAGAATCTCAAGCCAACCAAGTCATTGGAAGAATTGTTGTTTGAGATGACACTTAAGGATAAGGAAGAGCTTCACAACAAGTCAAGTGGTGCTACAAAGCTACATGTGATGCTCCCACAACCTCAAGTGACAAGTTAGTTTCCAATGAAGAGATAAGCCTTATGGTGAAGAACTTCAACAAATTCTACAAGAGTAGAAGCAAAGAGAGAAGCTCAAAGTCTAGATCATATGATGAAAAGAGATCTTCTAGTCGTGATCGAATCGCATAATTGTGGAAGACCTTGACACTACTCAAATGAGTGTTCGCTCCCCACAAGAGAAGAGAAGAATCTCAAGAAGAAGAAGCTCAAGGATGAGTCACCCGAAAGAGAGAAGGAGTAGAGATGATCGCATGAACGAAGACCTCTCTGAGAAGCAAGGATTCGAAAGGAAAGAAAAGTCATCAAGGAGCTACACAAGAAGAAAACATCAAGCTCATGTAGTGAATGGGTCTCCGCCCGACTCCGGCAATCAATCCGAGAGAAGCTATCACTCCAACTCCGACTACAGTCAAGATGAAGGTGTTGCCGGTCTTGCTCTCGTGTCCTCCAACTCCAACTCCTACGACTTATTTGATTCACCAAATTAGGGAATTGAAAGATGCTTCATGGCTAAAGGCCCCAAGGTATCACACCCTGAATTCATTAACTTCGATAGTGATGAGGATGACTTGCTTGGTGAAGATGAGCTCTTACATGATAAATCTAGTGAGCCTAGTAATGATGAACATGCTAGTAGTCTTTATGGTCGAGAAGAGTCGAATGACAATGCTATGAAGGAGATTGAGCGTCTAACTAAAGAACTAAACACTCTTAAGTTAGCTCATGAAACAACTCAAAAGATCATAGAGAGCTCCTAAGATCTCATGAGAATCTACGCTCGAGAAGCTCAATCTAGAGCAAGAACATGAGTTTCTAAAGCAATCAATGACGATCTTCAAAGAAGAGTTCTTCATATCTTACCAAACGACTTCTCTTGTCTAATTTCTGCCACCTATTAAATCTAAGCATGACAAGCATAAAAAATTCTTCATCTAATAGTAACAATAACCATGCTAAATCCAATATTGTTGCTTCTAGTAGTTCTCTTTGATTCCACTAACAATGTTTCAAGCCAAGTTACACTTGAGCAAGAAAATAGTTTATTGAAAGGGATTATAGAGAAAGGTGTTCACAAGAGCCTTGCCGGAAGCAAGAACTTTGAGGAAATTGTTCGCAAGCAAGGAAGGCACCGGAAGAATCAAGGAATTGGTTTTGAGCGAAAGTTCAACGCCGAGGGTGTTGAATGGGAAGAAGGTCAATATCCCACTCCAAAGTTTGTTTCTCAAAAGGAGAAGTATGATCCTACTTCTTCCAATGTGGAACAAGCTCAAGATGACCTTCCACCACAAGACCACAAGCTAAAAGGCAAGGACAAGCTTCAAGAGGAGATTGATGCATTTATTGAAGCACCTCAAGCCATGGTCAAGTGGGTTCCCAAGGAAACATCAAGTTCTACTTCATCAAGCTCAACTACAACCCCAAGGATTCCCATCAAGATGATGTGGATCCCGAAGAAGAAGAACTAGAGAGTTCTTGAGGGTGACTCCGCCAACATACTTCACTCACATATATTTTGGCAAGAACTTGTGCAATCAACTTCCACATCTTGCACTAGTTCATGGAGTCACAAACCTCTTGTTGGTCACCAAGGACAAGGTAATCATTGCTTTCATGGACATCATCTATTGTGAACTTCAATCTATGTCCATGGATATCCTTGTTTGTTCCTTGTGGACTAACCCATGTAGGTATTGAAAGTGCCCAATCCAAAGGATTGCTCCCAACTCTTGATGATCTTCATCAACATTGAGCATCCACATCTTCAACATCTACATGAAGTCTTCTACGACAACCCAAGGTTAGTTTGACCTTTAAAAGGGTTCTCACATCTAGGGGAGCTTTGCTTAAAGAATTGAGCTAAAGCATCTTCAAATGATGTGAACACATTAATGCTTTATGTAAGAGTGGTAACCCCACTTGTGCTTAAACGATGAGTATGACCTATGATCAAATGTTCTCATTTGACTCCTAAGTCAATATACTCATATAAAGATGACCTAGTCATCGCATAAATTGTGTGATACTAGCTAGAGTTTTGATTGTGCATGTTTGACACATATTTCATTTGCTCGCACAGGTGGCAATGAGTAAAACACATGCTCGTTCGGTGTCCGCTGCCGCTAGCGCCGACGACGTCCGCCTCGATTTCAAGCACGCTTAAGACAGGTGGCAATGGCGTTATGTGATCGTTCTCGGTGTTCGCTGCCGCCGCATGACGACGCCCGCCGACTCGCAAGCACGCTTAAGACAGGTGGCACCGGTAATACAGGTTGTTCGGCGTCCGTCGCCGCTATCATGACGACGCCCGCCGACTCACCGCTAACACGCTAAGACAGGTGGCAATGGTGTCACGCGGTTCGTTTTGACGCTTCGCTGCCGCTATCACGATAACGTCCGCTTTGACTCAAGTACGCTAAGACAGGTGGCACTGGTGTCACGTTACTCGGCGTTTGCCGCCGCTATCGCGACGACGCCCACCAACTCAAGTACGCTTAAGACAGGTGGCAATGGAACACATGCTCGTTCCGTGTCCGCTTGCCGCTAGCGCGACGACGCCCGCCGATCGCTAAGCACGCTAAGATGTGGTGGCATCAGACACATGAAGAATCTGGGCGTCTGCCGTCCCTACCGCGACGACGCCCGCCGACTCGCTACGCTTAAGACAGGAGGCAATGAGACATGCACGTTGTTTCGCCTGGCGTCTGCTGCTCTATCGCGACGACGATCACCGCCGACTTCACACGCTTAAGACAGGGTGGCATCAGAATACGCGCTCGTTGCCCGCATCCGCTGCCGCTACCGCGATAACGCCCGGCCTCGACTCGCTACGCTTAAGACAGGAGGCAATGGTGTCACGTGTCGTTTCGGCGTCTGCTGCCGCTACCGCGGACGACGCCCGCCGACTCGCTACGCTTAAGACAGGGCATGGCGTTATGGCGTTACCGCGCCTGGCTCGCCGTCACTACCACGACGACGCTCCGCCGACGACGCCCGCCGACTCACTGCTACGCTAAGAAAGGGTGGCATCAGAACATGCAGTTGTTCGGCGCTCGCTGCCGCTACCGCGACGACGACCGCCGACCAAGCTACGCTTAAGACAGGTGGCATGGTAACACGGTGTTTCGGCGTCTGCTGCCGCTACCGCGACGACGTCGCCGACTCGCTACGCTTAAGACAGGTGGCATCAGGTAATATGTGTTGCTCGATCCGCTGCCGCTATCGCGACAACGCCCGCCTCCTCGACTCGTGTTACGCTAAGACAGGAGGCAATGAAACACGTTTGCCGTTCGGCCCGTCTGCTGCCGCACCGCGACGACGTCCGCCGACTCGCTAAGTACGCTTAAGACATGGTGGCAATGGCGTCACGTGCAGTTGTTCAGGTCCGCTGCCGCTACCACGACGACGCCCGACTCGCTACGCTTAAGAAAGGGTGGCATCGTGTACAGTTGTTTCAAGGCGTCCGGCTATCGCTATCATGACGACGCCCGCCGACTACGCTAAGACAGGTGGCATGAATACAGGCAGCCTTCGGTGCGCCGCTGCCGCTATCGCGACGACGCCCGGCCGACTCGCGCATTTCTAAGATAGGGTGGCATGGTAATACGAGTGCGCTCGGCGGCCCGCCGCCGCGAACCGCTGGCGACATCCGCCCTCACTCGCTACGCTTAAGACAGGAGGCATGAGAACAGTAGCAGTTGCTCGGCGTCTGCTGCCGCTATCGCGACGACGCCCGCCGACTCGCAAGTACGCTAACACAGGTAGCATCAGAACATTGCAGTTGCTCGGCGTCTGCTGCTACTATCATGACGACGTCCCGCCGACTCGCTGCTACGCTTAAGACAGGAGGCACACACATACGCTGTTGCTGTTGGCGTCCGCCGCCGCTATCGCGACGACGCCCGCCACTCGCTAAGTACGCTAAGACATGGTGGCACTCGAATCACGGCTCGCCTCGCATCCATCGCCGCTATCGCGACAACGTCTGCCTCGACTGCGCTACGCTTAAGACAGGAGGCAATGGTGTCACGTTGCTCCGGCGCCCGCTGCCGCTACCGCGGACGACGCCCGCCGACTCGCTACGCTTAAGACAGGGTGGTAATGGCGCCACGTGTTCGCCTCGGCGTCTGCCGCTACCACGACGACGCCCGCCGACGCAAGCTACGCTTAAGAAAGGGTGGCATCAGAACACGGTTGCCCGGCGTCTGCTGCCGCTATCCGCGACGACGCCCACTCGACTCGCTACGCTAAGACAGGTGGCATCTAAACACGTGCTCATTCGCATCCGCTGCCGCTATCGCGACAACGCCCGCCTCACTCGTGTTACGCTTAAGACAGGAGGCATGAAACACGTGTTATCTGGCGTCCGCTGCCGCTATCGCGACGACGCCCGCCACTCGCTACACTAAGACAGGTGGCAATGGCGCCACGTGATCATCTCTGCGTTCCGCTGCCGCTACCGCGATGACGCCCGCCGACTCGCTGCTACGCTAAGATAGGGAGGCAATGGTGTCACGCGCTCGTTCTCAAGGCGTCCGCTGCCGCTACCGCGGACGCCGTCCGCCGACTCGCTAAGCACGCTTAAGACAGGAGGCAATGGTAACACGCAGTTGCCTCGGCGTCCGCTATCGCTACCGCGACGACGTCCGGCCGACTCAAGCTACGCTAAGACAGGTGGCATGAAACACAGAAAGAAACCAGCGTCCGCTGCCGCCATCGCGACGACGCCCGCCGACTCGCTACACTAAGACAGGAGGCAATAGAACATGGTGTTGCTCGGCGCTCGCTGCCGCCACCGCGACGACGTTCGCCACTCGCTAAGTACGCCGACAGGTGGCAATAGTGTCACATGCTCGTTTTGGTGTCCGCTGCCGCTATCAAGAACGATGTCCGCCGACGACGTTTCACGACTCGCTACGCTTAAGACAGGTGGCATCAGGCATCAGTTGTTCGGCAGGTCTGCCGCGTTGCTATCGCGACGACGCCCGCCGACTCGCTGCTACGCTAAGATAGGGTGGCATCGAACACGTGGTTGCTCAGCGTCCGCCGCCACTACCGCGACGACGCCCGGCCCGACTCACGCTACGCTAAGACAGGAGGCACGAGAACACATGGTTCGCTCGGCGTCCGTCGCCGCTTCCCCGACGACGCCCTCCTCGACTCGCTACGCTAAGACAGGTGGCATCAGGTCACGCGTGTCGTTCGCATCCGCTGCCGCAATCGCGATAACGTCTGCCTTGACTCGTGTTACGCTAAGACAGGAGGCAATACGTCATGTTTCGTTTGTCGTCTGGTCATCGCTATCACTGACGACGCCCACCTCGACTCCGCTACGCTTAAGACAGGTGGTAATGCGTTGAGCGGTTTGCCTCGGCGCCGCCGCCGCTACCACGACGACGCCCGCCGACTCGCTACACGCTAAGAAAGGGTGGCACCGGTGTCACGCGTTTGCTCGCGTCTGCCGCCGCTATCACACGACGCCCACCTCGACTCGCGTACGCTAAGACGGGTGGCATCGAAACACGCGGTTATTCGGCATCCGCTGCCGCTATCACGATAACGTCTGCCTCGACTCGTGTTACGCTAAGACAGGAGGCATGAAACATTGACGGTCCGTCTGGCGCCGTTGCCGCTACCGCGACGACGCCCGCTTTACGCCAAGTACGCTAAGACAGGTGGAAATGGCGCCACGTGATCATTCGGTGTTCGCTGTCGCTACCGCGACGACGCCCGCCGACTCGCAAGCACGCTAAGACAGGTGGCACGGTGTCACGTGCCTCGCCTTCGCGTCTGCCGCTACCGCGACGACGTCTGGCCTCGACTCGCTACGCTTTAAGACAGGAGGCAATGGTGTCACGCCCGTTGCTTCGGCGTCTGCTGCCGCACTGCGGACGACGCCCGCCGACTCCAAGTACGCTAAGACAGGTGGCACAGGTAATATGTGCTCGTTCTCGGCGATCCGCTGCCGCTATCGCGACAACGCCCGGCTCGACCGTGTTACGCTAAGACAGGAGGCAATGGCCATGTGCAGCTGCTCGGCGTCTGCTGCCGCTATCAGCGACGATGTCCGCCGACTCGCTACGCTAAGACATGGTGGCAATGGCGCCACGTGCTCGCCTCGGCGTCTGCCGCCGCTACCACGACGACGTCCGCCGACTCGCTACGCTAAGAAAGGGTGGCATCAGGAACATGTTCGCTCGGCGTCATTATCGCTATCGCGACGACGCCCGGCCGACTCGCTACGCTTAAGACAGGTGGCAATGGAATATTGCGTGTCGCGTCTCGCGTCTTGCCGCTATCGCGACGACGCCCGCCACTCAAGCTACGCTAAGATAGGGTGGCAATGGTGTCACGAAGCTTGTCTCGCGTCCGCCGCCGCAACCGCTGGCGACATCCGCCGACTCGCCAAGTACGCTAAGACAGGGAGGCAATGGTACGTGTTGTTCCTGGCGTCCGCTGCCGCTACCGCGACGACGTTCGCCGACTCGCAAGCATACGCTGACAGGTGGCAATGGTAAAACATGCTCGTTTCGCGTCCGCTGCCGCTTAGCGCGACGACGCCCGCTGACGACGACGCCGACTAAGCAGTACGCTTAACACAGGTGGCATCAGAACACGTTGCTCTTCCGCGCCCGCCGCCACTACCGCGACGACGTCCCGCCGACTCGCTACGCTAAGACAGGGAGGCATGGTGTTACGCAGTTTCGGCGTCTGCCGTCGCATCGCGACGACGTCCGCTTACCAAGTACGCTTAAGACAGGGTGGCATCGGTAATACGTGCTCGCTCTCGCATCCATCGCCGCTATCATGATAACGCCCGCCTCGACTCGCGCTACGCTTAAGACAGGAGGCATGGTGTACATTGCTGTTTCGGCGTCCCGCTGCCGCTACTGCGGACGACGCCCGCCACTCGCTTACGCTAAGACAGGTGGCAATGGCGTTACGCAGTTCGCCTCGGCGCCCGCCGCCGCTACCACGACGACGCCCGCCGACTCAAGCACGCTAAGAAAGGGTGGCATCGGTAACAGCTGTTCTCGGCGCTCTGCTGCCGCTATCATGACGACGCCCACTCGACTCGCGTACGCTAAGACAGGTGGCATCGGTAAACACGTGTTTATCTTCGGCATCCGCTGCCGCATCACGATAACGCCCGCCTCACTCGTGTTACGCTAAGACAGGAGGCAATGAAATTGCAGGTTATCTCGGCGTCCGCTGCCGCTATCACGACGACGCCCGCCACTCGCTGCTACACTAAGACAGGTGGCAATGGCGCCACGTGATCATCTCGGTAGCCCGCTGCCGCTATCTGCGACGACGTCCGCCGACTCGCTACGCTAAGATAGGGAGGCAATGGTGTCACGGCTCGTTTCGGCGTCTGCTGCCGCTACTGCGGACGCCGCCCGCCGTACTCGCTACGCTAAGACAGGAGGCAATGGTGTCACGGTTGCCTCGCTCAAGGCGTCCGCTATCGCTATCGCGACGACGTCCGGCCGACCAAGTACGCTTAAGACAGGTGGCATGAGAACACAGTTGAAACTTGGCGTCTGCGCCGCCATCGCGACGACGTCCGCCGACTGCAAGCACTAAGACAGGAGGCATGAACACGTTTCGCTCGGCGCTCGCTGCCGCTACCGCGACGACGTCACCACTCGCGCACGCCGCATGGTGGCAATAGTGTCACATGCTCGTCTTGGTGTCCGCTGTCGCTATCAAGAACGATGTCCGCCGACGACGTCTCGCCGACTCGCTACGCTAAGACAGGGTGGCATCAGAATACGTGTTGTTCGGCGTCTGCCGCCGCCATCGCGACGACGCCCCGCCGACTCGCCAAGTACGCTAAGATAGGGTGGCATCAGAACACGCAGTTGCCAGTTTGTCTGCCACTGCTACCGCGACGACGCCCGCCGACTCACGCACGCTTAAGACAGGAGGCATGGTGTCACGTGCTCGTTCGCGTCCGGCTGCCGCTTCGACGACGCCCTCGCCTTCCGACTAAGACGCTTAAGACAGGTGGCACAGGTCACGCGCTCGCTCGCATCCGCTGCCGCAATCGCCATAACGCCCGTCTTGACTCGTGTTACGCTAAGACAGGAGGCATGAAATACGTGTCGTTTTGTCGTCTGTCATCGCTATCATGACGACGCCCAATTTCACTCGCTCACGCTTAAGACAGGTGGCAATGAGTACGAAGCGTGCTCGGCGGCCCGCCGCTCGCTACCACGCACGACGCCCGCCACTCAAGTACGCTAAGAAAGGGTGGCATGGTGACACGCGTGTCGCTCGGCGTCTGCCGCCGCTATCGCGACGACGCCCACCGACTCGCTACGCTTAAGACAGGTGGCACTGTAAACACGTGTTCATCTCGCATCCGCTGCCGCTATCACGACAACGTCCGCCTCGACTCGTGTTACGCTAAGACAGGAGGCATGAAACACGCAGTTATCTGGCGTCCGCTGCCGCTACCGCGACGACGCCCGCCGACTCGCGCTACGCTTAAGACAGGGTGGAAATGGCGCCACGTGATCATCTGGTGTTCGCCGCTACCGCGACGACGCCCGCCGACTCGCTAAGTACGCTTAAGACAGGTGGCACAGTGTCACGTTTGCTCGGCGTTCGCTGCCGCTATCATGACGACGTCTGCCTCGACTTCGCAAGCACGCTTAAGACAGGAGGCAATGGTGTCACGCGGCTCGTCTTCTCCCGCTGCCGCCGCTACTGCGGACGACGCCCGCCATCTCGCACGCTTAAGACAGGGTGGTAATGGCGCTACGTGCTCGCTCGGCTATCCGCCGCCGCTACCACGACGATGTCCGCCGACGACGCCCGCGATCGCTCACACGCTAAGACAGGGTGGCATCAGAACATGTCAGTTGTTCGGCGCCTGCCGTTACTATCATGACGACGCCCGCCGACTCAAGTACGCTAAGACAGGAGGCAATGGTGTCACGTGCTCGCCTCGGCGCCCATCGCCGCCACCGCCACGACGCCCGCCTCACTCGTTACGCTAAGACAGGTGGCATCAGTGTCATGCGGTTCGTTTCGCATCCGTTATCGCTATCACGATAACGCCCGCCTCGACTCAAGCTACGCTAAGACAGGAGGCAATGGTGTCACGTGTTGTTTCGGCGTCTGCTGCCGCTACCGCGACGACGCCCGCCGACTAAGCAAGTACGCTTAAGACAGGTGGCAATGGCGTTGACAGGCACGCCTGGCGTCCGCTGCCGCTACCACGACGACATCCGCCGACGACGCCCGCCACCAAGCACGCTAAGAAAGGGTGGCATCGGTAACACGTGCTCATCTCGGCGTCTGCCATCGCTATCAGGCGACGATGTCCACCTCGACCTAAGCTACGCTAAGACAGGTGGCAATGAATGACGCAGTTCGGCTGGCGTCCGCTGCCGCTATCGCGACGACGCCCGCCGACTCGCTGCTATGCTAAGATAGGGTGGCAATGGTGTCACGCGTTTGTTCGGCGTCTGGCTATCGCTATCGCGACGACGCCCGGCCGACTCAAGCACGCTTAAGACAGGGTGGCAATGGTGTCACGTTTGTTCGCCGTCCCGCTGCCGCTACCTTGAAGACGCCCGCCGACTCGCGTACGCTTAAGACAGGCATGGCATCAGTTCAGGTTGCTCGGTGGTCCGCTGCCGCTACCGCGACGACGCCCACCTCGACTCGTGATACACTAAGACAGGAGGCAATGAAACACGGCTCATCTCGGCGTCTGTTGCCGCCATATCACGACATCATCCGCCTTCGACTCGCGGACGCTAAGACAGGAGGCAATGGTGACGCCCGCCGACTCGCGCACGCTTAAGACAGGGAGGTAGGCAATGGTGCAGTTGCCTCGCGCGTCCGCCCGCTGCCACCGCGACGACGTTCACGACTCAAGCTACGCCGACATGGGTGGCAATGGTGTACATGCTCGTTCGTGTCCGCTGCCGCTAGCGCGACGACGTCCCGCCGACTCGCAAGCACGCTAAGACAGGTGGCATCAGGAAACATGGTGTTGTTCGGCGTCCGCTGCCGCTACCGCGACGACGTCCGCCGACTCGCTACACTCAAGACAGGTGGCATGAAACACGCAGCTCGCCTCGCCCGTCTGCCGCCGCGCGGCGATTTACGCTCACGACTCGCTGCTACGCTAAGACAGGTGGCACTCGGTAAACATAGCTTGTTCTTTGATCCGCTATCGCTATCACGACAACGCCTCGCTCCGACTCGTGTTACGCTAAGACAGGAGGCATGGTGTCAGCAGTTCGCCTCGGCGTTCTGTCGCTACATCACGACGACGCCCGCCGACCAAGCTACGCTTAAGACAGGAGGCAATGAAACACGCAGTTGTTTCTCAGGTCTGCTGCCGCACATCGCCAATAACGTTCGCTCGACTCAGACGCATTATGTGGTGGCAATGGTCACATGCTCGTTTTGTCTCCGCTGCCGCAGCGCGACGACGCCCGCCGACGACGTCCGCCGACTTACGCTTAAGACAGGTGGCATCAGAACACAGGTTGTTTCGGCGTCTGCCGCTACTACCACGACGACGTTCGCCACTCGCAAGAAGCTAAGACAGGAGGCATGAATAGCAGGTTGCGTTTCGGCGTCTGGCTGCCGCTATCGCGACGATGTCCGCCACTCGCAGACACGCTTAAGACAGGTGGCATCAGGTCACGCGGTTCGCTTCGCATCCGCTGCCGCTATCATGCGATAACGTCCGCTCTCGACTTTCGCTACGCTTAAGACAGGGAGGCATGGTGTCATGCAGTTGCCTCGGCGTCCGCTGCCGCTACCGCGGACGACGCCCGCCGATTGCAAGTTACGCTTAAGACAGGTGGCATGGCGACAGCAGTTGCTCGCTGGCGTCTGGTTGTCCGCCATTACGCATTTACGCCCGCCGACGACGTCCGCTTCTCTGCAAGTACGCTTAAGACAGGTGGCATCGAACACAGAGTTGTTTCGGCCCGTTACTGCCACTACATACGACGCCCGCCACTTCACGCTACGCTAAGACAGGAGGCAATGAAGTCACAGGTTTCAGCCTCTCGGCCCATCGCCGCTACCGCCACGACGCCCGCCCGACCAAGTACGCTTAAAACAGGTGGCATCAGAATACGTACCCGTTTCGCCTCGATCCGCTGCCGCTATCATGACTAACGTCCGGCTTCGACTGCTACGCTTAAGACAGGAGGCAATGGTAACATGCAGCTGTTGCGCGGCGTCTGGCTGCCGCTACCGCGACGACGTTACTGACTCGCAAGCACGCTTAAGACAGGTGGCAATGGCGTTACGCAGTTTCGTTCGGCGTCTGCTGCCGCTACCACGACGACATCCGCCGACGACGTCCGACTCACTCAAGCTATGCTAAGAAAGGTGGCACCGTGTCACGTGGCTCATTCGGCGTTCGCTATCGCACCGCGACGATGTCCACCTCGACTCGCTGCTACGCTTAAGATAGGGTCAGCAATGAACACGTGTCGTTCGGCGTCTGGCATCGCTACCGCGACGACGCCCGGCCGACTCGCTACACTAAGACAGGTGGCAATGGTGTCACGCGCTCGCCTCAAGGCCGTCCGCCGCGCACTTTGAAGACGCCCGCTTCGACTCGCTACACTAAGACAGGTGGCAATGGTGAAGACAGTGTCGTTGGCGTCTGGCTGCCGCTATCAGCGACGACGCCCACCTCGACTCGCAAGTACGCTTAAGACAGGGTGGCGCAGGAACATGCAGTTGTTCGGCGTCTCGGCTGCCGCTATCGCGACGACGTCCCGCCGACTCAAGTACGCTTAAGACAGGAGGCACGGAAACACAGTTGTTCGGCGGTTCGCCGCCGCCACCGCGACGACGTTCGCCACTCGCAAGTACGCCGCATGTGGTGGCAATGGTGTCACATGTCGCCCGGTGTCCATCGCCGCTAGCGCGACGACGCCCGCCGACTAGCGCTACGCTAAGACAGGTGGCATCGGTACATGCAGTTTGCCTGGCGTCGGCTGCCGCTATCATGACGACGCCCACTCGACTCGCTACACTAAGACAGGGTGGCAATGGTGTCACGCGCTCGTTCGGCGCCCATCGCCGCTACCGCCACGACGTCCGCTCGACTCAAGCTACGCTAAGACAGGTGGCATCGTGTAACAGGTGCTCGTTCAAGATCCGCTGCCGCTATCGCTGACAACGTCGGCTCTCGACTCGTGTTACACTAAGACAGGAGGCATTGAACACAGTTGCCTCGGCGTCTGCTGTCGCCATCACGACGACGCCCGCCGACTCAAGCTACGCTAAGACAGGGGCAATGGCGATGGGTTGTTTCGCGTCGTCGCCTGCCGCTACCACGACGACGTCCGCCCACCACGCTACGCTTAAGAAAGGGTGGCACTGGTGTCACGTGTTGTTTTATCGCCTCATTATCGCTATCGCGATGACGCCCGGCCGACTCGCAAGCTACGCTAAGACAGGTTGGCAATGAGAACATTGCAGTTGTTCGGCGTCCGCTGCCGCCATCGCGACGACGCCCGCCGACTCGCTACGCTAAGATAGGGTGGCAATGGTGTCACGCTCGCTCGGCGTCGTCTCCGCCATCATGACGACATCCGCCGACTCGTTACGCTAAGACAGGAGGCATGAGGTCACGTGCTCGTTCAGATCCGCTGCCGCTATCATGACGACGCCCACCTCGACTCAAGCTACGCCGACAGGGTGGCAATGGTGTCACATGCTCGCTCGTGTCCGCTGCCGCTAGCGCGACGACGCCCGCCGACGACGTCCGCCTCGACTCGCAAGTACGCTAAGACAGGGTGGCATCAGAACACAAGCAGTTGTTCGGCGTCTGGCTGCCACTACCGCGACGACGTCTCGCTTCGACTTCGCTACGCTTAAGACAGGAGGCAATGGTGTCACGTGTTCGCTCAAGGCGTCCGCTGCCGCTACCGCCACGACGTCGCGCCGACTTCGCGCTACGCTTAAGACAGGGTGGCATCAAATACGTGCTCGTTTCGCATCCGCTGCCGCTACCGCGATAACGTCCGCCTCGACTCGCTACGCTAAGACAGGAGGCAATGGTGTCACGCGTCGCTCTTCGTCCGTTGCCGCTACCGCGACGACGCCCGCCGCACCGCGCTACGCTTAAGACAGGGTGGCAATGGCGCCACGTGCTCGCCTCAGCGTCCGCTGCCGCTACCACGATGACGCCCGCCGACGACGCCCCGCGACTAAGTTACGCTTAAGAAAGGGTGGCATCAGGTAATCACGGTCATTCGGCGTCTGGCTGCCGCTATCACGACGACGCCCACCTCACTCGCTACGCTAAGACAGGTGGCAATGAAACATGTTGTTCGGCGTCTGCTGCCGCTATCGCGACAACGCCCGCCCGACTCGCGGACGCTAAGATAGGTGGCACGAAATACACAGCTGTTCTCGGCCTCGTCATCGCTATCGCGACGACATCCGGCCGACCGCTACGCCAAGACAGGTGGCAATGGTGTCACGCGGCTCGCCTCGGCGCCCGCTGTCGCTACCTTGAAGACGCCCGCCGCCAAGTTACGCTTAAGATAGGTGGCATCGGTGTCACGGTGCTCGCCCGGCGTCCGCTGCCGCTACCATGACGACGCTCCGCCGACTCGCGCTACACTAAGACAAAGGTGGCAATGAAGTCACGCAGTTATCTGGCGGCCGTCTGCCGCTATCAAGCGACGACGCCCGCCGACTCTCGCTTTATGCTAAGACAGGGTGGCACGGTGAACGTAGGTTGCCTCAAGGCCCGCTGTTATACCGCGACGACGTCTCGGCCGACTCAAGCACGCTTAAGACAGGAGGCAATGGTGTCACATGCTCGCCTCGGCGTCTGGCTGCCGCTACCGCGGATGACGCCCGCCGACTCGTGTTACGCTTTATGTGGTGGCAATGGTGTCACATGCTCGTTCGTGTCCGCTGCCGCTTACGCCGACGACGCCCGCCGACGACGCCCGCTTTGACTTCGTTACGCTAAGACAGGTGGCATCGAGAATACAGTGTTGTTCAAGGGCCCATTGCCGCCATCACGACGACGCCCGCTTCGACTCAAGTACGCTAAGACAGGTGGCACTGGTAACATGTGCTCGTTCGGCATCCGCTGCCGCTATCATGACAACGCCTCGCTCTCGACTCGTGTTACGCTAAGACAGGAGGCATGAGAACACAGCAGCGTTTCGCGGTCCGTTGTCGCTACCGCGACGACGCCCGCCGACTCACGCTACGCTAAGAAAGGGTGGCAATGAGAATGACGCATTGCTGTTCGCGGCATTCGCTGTCGCCATCGCGACGACGTCCGCCGACTCAAGCTACGCTTAAGACAGGTGGCACAGTAACATGCCTCGTTCGATCCGCTGCCGCTATCATGACAACGCCTGTCTCGACTCGTTACGCTAAGACAGGAGGCATGAGTCACGTTGGCACGTTCGGCGTCTGGCTGCCGCTATCATGACGACGCCCACCTCGACTCGCTACGCTAAGACAGGGTGGCATGGAACACAGGTTGCTCGGCGTCTGCCGTCGCTATCGCGACAACGTCCGCCGACTCGCAAGTACGCTTAAGACAGGTGGCATCAGAACACAGGTGCTGCTCGGCCCGCTTGCCGCTACCGCGACGACGCCCGGCCGACTCGCTATACTAAGACAGGTGGCAATGGTGTCACGTGTTTCGCTCGGCG
>JAHHZJ010005990.1:0-12618 GCA_021437245.1 Aegilops speltoides | reverse complement strand
GTTTCTTCATGCGCTTTAACCGATATGACCTAAACGGCAAGGGCACAAATAAGTTGCACTATCATTATCAACTCTACTTTTTGGTTTCAACATTATGAATATGTTATCATTACATCGGTTAAAAAGACCATTCAAGGGTGCATGACCATAAAAGATATTACTCATAAAATAGAACAACCATTATTCTCGATTAAATGAATAACCATCTCGCATCAAACAAGATCCGGATGTTCATGCTCAACGCAGCACCAAATAACAATTATTTAGGTCTAAAACTAATCCCAAGGTAGATGTAGAGGTAGCGTACCGCGATCACATCGATTTGGAACCATTTCCCACGCCGCATCCCACCTCGCCCTTGCCGAGTTCGCTTAATCCGAGTCCCTGCTTCGAGTTGCAAATATTAGCAATGTAACCAGATCAAATACCCAGGTGCTACTACGAGCTCTAGTAAGGTACACATCAATAACATGTATATCACATATACCTTTGTTCACCTTGCCATCCTTCTTATCCGCCAAATACTTGGGGCAGTTCCGCCCAAAGGACCACCTGCTAGAGAAGCACTCGGGCCAGTGCTTAGGTCCGATTTGGGTTTTTCTCCGAGAAAGAACTTGCTTGGTTTTCTTGAAGTTCCTTTCTTCTCCCTTTGCCTTTCTTCTTGAAACTAGTGGTCTTATTGACCATCAACACTTGATGCTCCTTCTGATTTCTACCGCAGCCTTTAGCATTGAAGAGCTCGTATAGTCTTTACTAACCCTTGCATATTATAGTTCATCACGAAGCCTTTGTAGCTTGGTGGCAGTGATTGAAGAATTTCAAATGACACAATCATCCGGAAGATTAACTCCCAATTGGCAAGTGATTGTAGTACCGAATTCCGAGTATGTGCTCACTAATGTAACTATTCTCCTCCATCTTGCAGCTATAGAACTTATTGAGACTTCATATCTCTCAATCCGCATTCTGTTGAATATTAACTTCAACCCGAACATCTCATATGCTCCATGACGCTCAAAACGCCGTTGAAGTCCCGGTTCTAAGCCGAAGCATGGCACACAACTATAGAGTAGTCATCGCTTTGCTCGCCAGACGCTCACAACATCCGTGTTGCTCCAAAGAAGAGGTCTGCACCTAGCGGTGCATCCAGATTAATTATTCTCAAAGAATGAGGATTATCCTCGTTACGGACCCAATTCCGTAATTGCTACCATCATCTTTCAACTTTGCTTTCTCAAGGAACGCATTAAAATTCAACGGAACAACAAGACGAGCCATCTATCTACAATCAAACATAAACAAGCAAGATACTATCAGTACTAAGTTCATGATAAATTCAAGTTCAATTAATCATATTACTTAAGAACTCCCACTTAGATGACATCCCTCTAGTCATCTTAAGTGATCACGTGATCCAAATCAACTAAACCATAACCGATCATCACGTGAAATGGTGTAGTTTTCAATAGTGAACATCTTATGTTGATCATATCTACTATATGATTCACGCCGACCTTTCGGTCTCCGTGTTCCGAGGCCATATCCGATATGCTAGGCTCGCCAAGTATAACCCGAGTATTCTCATGCGGAAACTGGCTTGCACCCGCTGAGATGGACGGAGCTTATCACACCGATCATCACGGGTGTCGGCACATTTAACTTTGGCAACGGTGCATACCGGGAGAACACTTGATAATTTAGTGAGAGATCATCTTATAATGCTACCGCCAATCAAAGCAAGATAAGATGCATAAAGGATAAACATCACATGCAAATCAATATAAGTGATATGATATGGTCATCATAATCTTGTGCTTCGGATTCCATCTCGCAGCACCACCATGATCACCATCGCCACCGGCGCGACACCTTGATCTCCATCGAGCATCGTTGTCGCCTCGCCAAACTTATGCTTTACGATATCGCTACCGCTTAGTGATAAAGTAAAGCATTAAGTATGATTGCATTGCATACAATAAAGCGACAACCATATGGCTCTCGCCATTGCGATAACTTCGTTACAAAACATGATCATCTCATACAATAAAATATAGCATCACGCCTTGACCATATCACATCACAACATGCCCGCAAAAACAAGTTAGACGCCCTCTACTTTGTTGTTGCAAATTTTACGTGGCTGCTACGGGCTTAAGCAAGAACCAGTCTCACCCACGCATCAAAACCACAACGATATTTCACAAATAGACTGCTTTAACCTTCTCAAGGACCGGCATAGCCACACTCGGTTCAACTAAAGTGAGAGAGACAGACACCCGCCACCTTTAAGCAACGACGAAGGGTGAAACCAGTCTCGAAGCGCACGCGTAATGTCGGTCCGGCCGCTCATCTCACAATACCGCTGAACCAAAGTATGACATTGGTAGGTAGTATGACTTGTATCGCCCACAACTCACTTGTGTTCTACTCTGCAAAACATCAAACCATAGAAAAACCTAGGCTCGATGCCATCGCTGGGGAACGAGTAATTTCAAAAATTTTCCACGCACACGCAAGATCATGGTGATGTATAGCAACGAGAGGGGAGAGTGTTGTCACGCACTCTGAGACCCGCGAAGCGATCACAACGAGAGGAAGTAGTCAGACGTTCCTCGCGATCCGACCGATCCCGGCCACATTCGGCGCCCGAAGTTCTTGACACACGACAGCTCGATGACGCCCTCAGACCGATCCAGCCGAAAGTGTCGAGGAGAGTTCCACAAGACGACGCGGCAGGACGATCTTGATGTTCTATCGCAGGGTTCGCTTAAGCTTCCGGACGGTATGACCGAGGTGGAATATGGTGGAGGGCACCGACACGGCTATGGAACGATCCGAGATCAAACTTGTGTTCTGGTGCCCCCCGATATAAAGGAGGAGGGGAGGTGCCCGCCTAGGGAGGCCCGAGGAGTCCTCTCCCACCGAGTAGGACTCCCTTCCTAGTTGAGAGAGGAGGGAAGGGAAAGGGGCCGCCTCCTTGTCCTATTCGACTGGGGGGCTGCCCCTGGCCGGCCCCCTCCTTCCCTCGAGGCCCACTAAGGCCCATTTAGTTCGGGTTCCGTAACCTCCTCGGTACTCCAATTCGCTTTCACCCGAACCATTCCAACTCCAAATATAGGCTTCCAATATATCAATCTTTATGTCTCGACCATTTCGAGACTCCCATGTCCGTGATCACATCCGGACCAACTTCTTCGTACATCAAAATACATAAACTCATAATAACCGCCATCGAAACCTTGTAGGACCTACGTTCGAGAACAATGTAGACATGACCGAGACACGCCTCCGTCAATAACCAACAGCGGACCTGGATGCCCATATTGGTTCCTACATATTCTACAAGACCTTTATCGTCAGACCGCATAACAACATACGTTGTTCCTTTGTCATCGGATGTTACTTGCCCGAGATTCGATCGCCGTATCCAATACCTAGTTCAATCTCCATCGCAAGTCTCTTTACTCGTCCGTAATACATCATCTCACGCTAACTCATTAGCTGTAATGCTTGCAAGGCTTCAAGGATGTGTATTACCGAGAGGGCCCAGAGATACCTCTCCGACAATCGGAGTGACAAAACCTAATCTAAATACCCAACCCAACATCCGCCTTTTGGAGACACCTAGTACTCTTTATAATCACCCGCAGTGACGCTTGGTAGCACCCAAAGTGTTCCTCCGTAAACGGAGTTGCATAATCTCATAGTTAGGAACATGTATAAGTCATGGATAAAAGCAAGAGCAACATACTAAACGATCGTGCTAAGCTAATGGAATGGGTCATGTCAATCGATCATTCTACTAATGATGTGACCTTGTTTATCAAATAACAACTCTTTGTTCATGGTCGAAACATAACTCTTTGATTAACAAGCTAGTCTAGTAGAGGCATACTAGTGACATATTGTTTGTCTATGCATTCACACATGTATCATGTTTCCTTAATACAATTCTAGCATGAATGATAAACATTTATCATGAAATGAGGAAATAAATAATAACTTTATTATTGCCTCTAGGGCATATTTCCTTCATAATCTTATAGTTATAGGAACATGTATAAGTCATGAAGGAAGCAATAGCAACATACTAAACGATCGTGGTGCTAAGCTAACGGAATGGGTCATGTCAATCGATCATTCAACTAATGATGTGACCTTGTTAATCAAATAACAACTCCTTGTTCATGGTTAGAAACATAACCATCTTTGATTAACAAGCTAGTCAAGTAGAGGCATACTAGTGACACTGCTTGTCTATATATTCACACATGTATTATGTTTCCTGTTAATACAATTCTAGCATGAATAATAAACATTTATCATGATATGAGGAAATATATATAACTTTATTATTGCCTCTAGGCATATTTCCTTCAGCCTCCCACTTGCACTAGAGTCAATAATCTAGATCACATCACCATGTGATTAACATCGATAGTTCACATCATCATGTGATTAACACCATAGTTCACATCGCCATGTGACCAACACCCAAAGGGTTTACTAGATTCAGAATCTAGTTCACATCGCTATGTGATTAACACCCAAAGAGTACTAAGGTGTGATCATGTTTTGCTTGTGAGAGAGTCTTAGTCAACGGGTCTTTCACATTCAGATCCGTTATGTATTTTGCAATTTTTCTATGTCTACAATGCTCGCAAAGCTACTCTAGCTAATTGCTCCCACTTTCAATATGTATCTAGATCGAGACTTAGAGTCATCCAGATCGTGTCAAAACTTGCATCGACGTAACCCTTTACGATTTAACCTTTTGTCACTTCCATAATCGAGAAACATATCCTTAGTCCTTTTTAGGTATTTCAGATGTTCTTGATCCGCCAAAGGATCCACTCGATTACTTTGGTACCTCCTCGCTAAGCTTATAGCAAGGCACAATCAGGTCTGGTACACAAGATTGCATACATGATAGAGCCTAGGCAAGCATAGGAACATCTTTCATTTTCTCTCTATCTTCCCAGTTGGTCGGGCATTGAGTCTTACTCAACTTCACACCTTGTAACACGTGCAAGAACCCTTTCTTTGCTTGATCCATTTTGAACTTCTTCAAAATTTTGTCAAGGTATGTGCTTGTGAAAGTCCAATTAAGCGCCTTGATCTATCTCTATAGATCTTAATGCCCAATATGTAAGCAGCTTCACCGAGGTCTTTCATTGAAAAACTCTTATTCAAGTATCCCTTTATGCTATCCAGAATTCTATATCATTTCCGATCAGCAATATGTCATCTACATATAATATCGAAATCAAGAGCTCCCACTCACTTTCTTGTAAATACAGGCTTCTCCAAAAGTCTAGATGAACCCAAATGCTTTGATCACACTATCAAAGCGCTTATTCCAACTCCGAGATGCTTGCACCAGTCCATAAATGGATCGCTGGAGCTTGCATACTTTGTTAGCTCCCTTTGGATCGATAAAACCTTCCGTTGCATCATATACAACTCTTCTTCCGTAAATCCATTCAGAATGCGTTTTACATCCATTTGCCAAATTTCATAATCATAAATGCGCAATTGCTAACATGATTCCGGCAGACTTAAGCATCGCCACGGTGAGAAGGTCTCATCGTAGTCAACTCCTTGAACTTGTCGAAAACCCTTTGCAACAAGTCGAGCTTTGTAGATAGTAACACTACTATCAACGTCCGCCTTCCTCTTGAAGATCCATTTATTTTCTATGGTTTTCCGATCATCGGCAAATCCATCAAAGTCCATACTTTGTTCTCATACATGGATCATATCTCGATTTCATGGCCTCAAACCATTTTATGGAATTGGCTCATCATCGCTTCCTCATAGTTCGAGGTTTGTCATGGTCAAGTAACACGACCTCCATAAGGATTACCGCATCACCGTGCGGATCTCACTGCTTACCCACGAGGTTCGGTAGTAACTTGATTCAAGTTTTATGATCATTATCATTAACTTCCTCACTAATTAGTGTAGGTGTCACAGAACCAATTTCGTGATGAACTACTTTCCAATAAGGGAGCTAGTATCATTACCTCATCAAGTTCTACTTTCCTCCCACTCACTTCTTTCGAGAGAAACTCTTTCTAGAAAGGATCCATTCTTAGCAACGAATGTCTTGCCTTCGGATCTGTGATAGAAGGTGTACCCAACTGCTCCTTTGGGTATCTTATGAAGACACATTCGATTTGGGTTTGAGCTTATCAGATGAAACGTTACATAAGCATCGAGCCCCAAACTTTAAGAAACCATAACTTTGGTCTCTTGCTAAACCACGCTTCATATAGTGTCGCCTCAACGGATTTAGATGGTGCCCTATTTAACGTGAATGCAGTTGTTCTAATGCATGATCCCAAAATGACATTGGTAAATCGGTAAGAAACATCATAGATTGTACTATATCCAATAAAGTACGGTTATGACATTCGACACACCATTATGATCTCGTGTCGTGGCATGAATTTGTGAAACTATTCCACATTGTTTTAATTGAAGACCAAACTCGAATTTAAATATTTGTCCCCGATCAAATCGAGAAACCTTATTTTCTTGTCACGATGATTTTTCCACTTCACTCAAATTTTTGAATCCTTTCAACTATTTCGACTTATGTTTCATCAAGTAGATATACCCATATCCGCTCAAATCATCCGTGAAGGTCGAAAATAACGATACCCCATGAGCCTTAACACTCATTGGATCGCATACATCAAGATGTATTATTTCCAATAAGTCATTGCTCGCCCAATGCCCGGAGAACGGAGTCTTAGTCATCTTGCCCATGAGGCATGGTTCGCAAGCATCAAGTGATTCATAATCAAGTGATTCAAAATCCCATCAGATGGAGTTTCTTCATGCCTTTACACTAATATGACATAAACGGACACAAATAAGTTGCACTATCATTATTAACTTTGCATCTTTTGGTTTCAATATTATGAATATGTGTATCACTACGATCGAGATCCAATGAACCATTTTCATTGGGTGTGTAACCATATAAGGTTTTATTCATGTAAATGAACAATAGTTTATTCTCTTACTTAAATGAATAACCGATTGCAATAAACACGATCAAATCATATTCATGCTCAACGAAAACACCAAATAACATTTATTTAGGTTCAACACTAATCCCGAAAGTATAGGGAGGTGGATGATGATCATATCAATCTTGAAACTACTTTCAACACACATCGTCACTTCACCCTTAACTAGTTTCGCTTATTCTCAACTCCCGCTTGAAGTTACTACCTTAGCAACTGAACCAGTACCAAATACCAAGGGTTGCTATAAACACTAGTAAAGTACACATCAATAACATGTATATCAAATATACCTTTGTTCACTTTGCCATCCCGCTTATCCACCAAATATTCGGGCATTTCCGCCCAAAGGACCATTTCTTTGCAAAGTAAGCACTCGCCAGGCTTTGGAGCTTTTCAGGAGTGACAACTTGCTTGTCTTTCCACTTGAAGTTCCTTTCTTCCCTTTGCCCTTTTCTTGAAACTAGTGGTCTTGTCAATCATCAACACTTGATGCTCTTTCTTGATTTCTACATTCGTCGATTTCAACATCACGAAGAACTCGGGAATCATTTTCATCATCCTTGCATACTATAGTTCATCACGAGTTCTACTAACTTGGTGATGGTGACTAGAGAATTCACAATCACTATCTTATCCGGAAGATTAACTCCCACTTGATTCAAGCGATTGTAGTACCTGCATAACTGAGCACATGCTCACTAGTTGAGCGATTCACCTCCATCTTTTAGCTATAGAACTTGTTGTAGACTTCATATCTCTCAACTCGGTATTTGCTTGAAATATTAACTTCAATTCCGGAACATCTCATATGGTCCATGATGTTCAAAACATCTTTGAAGTCCCGATTCTAAGCCATAAAGCAGTATCGATGCTTATAGCTCCCACGTGTCAAGCCGACTTAGAGGCATAACCGCATTGAAAGCAATGTCGCAAGTGAGGTAATCTTCGCACAATCCATATAATACATAAGGAAAAGGTACATAGTTGGCTTACAATGCCACTTCACACAATTACATGAATAAAGCATTACATCATCCAGATACAATCAAGGTCCCACGGAACCAAAATAAAAGAAGAACCCCAAATGCAATTAAATCCCGATCGCCTCAACTGGCTCCACTACTAATCGTCTCGAAAGGAAACATAGTATCGACCAAGTGCCTCATCATATTCCCACTTAGCCTGGGCCATCTACCGGCATCACCGGTACCGGACTGTTTTGGTAGAATCGGAGCCACGGGACTCAAGAATCTCACAACCGCGAGATCAAAACTATTTAAGCTTAAGGGAAAGGCTGGTGTCAAAAAGGAGGGCTGCCGTGACTAGCATATATGGTGGCTACATCGCAAAAGAGAGCGAGAAGAGAAGCAAGGCGCGGTCGGAAACTATTAGCGATCAAGAAGTGATCCCGACTACTTACGCCAACATAACTCCAACATGGTTCACTTCCCGGACCACAGAAGAGACCATCACGGTTACATACACGGTTGATGTATTTTAATTAAAGGTCAACTTCGGTTTTCTACAACCGACATTAACAAATTCCCATCCCTCATAACCGCGGCACGGCTTCAAAGATAATACCGCAGGGTGTCCCAACTTAGCCCATAACAAGCTCTCACGGTCAACGAAGGAATAAACCTTCACCCAAGACACACCGATCGACTCGATCCCGACATCAAGACATTTCGACAATGGTAAAACTAAACCAGCAAAGCCCCGACAGCCGACAAATCCCGATAGGAGCTGCACATATCTCGCTCTGGCACACCGATGAGCAAGACGACGGGTTGGATAGACTGTTGCCAGGGGCGCCGGACATCGCCGTTGGACCAACACCACGACGAGCACGCCCGGGGCTAAATAAAGATGACCTCGGCTCGAAAACCCAAGGGAAAAAGGGTGTAGGTGGCAAATGGTAAAACCAAGGTTGGGCCTTGCCGGAGGAGTTTTATTCAAAGCGAACTGCCTAGGGGTCCCATAAATCACCCGACCGTAAGGAACGCAAAATCAAGGAACATAACACCGTATGATGGAAGCTAGGTGGCAAGAGGGAATAAAACACCGCATAAGGCCGAGCCTTCCACCCTTTACCAAGTATATAGATGCATTAATTAAAACAAAAGATATTGTGATATCCTAAAATATCCGTGTTCCAACAAGGAACAAACTTCATCTTCACCGCAACTAACAACGCTATAAGAGGGCCGAGCAAAGCGGTAACATAGCCAATCAACGGTTTGCTAGGACATGGATGGTTAGAGGTTGACATGGCAATATGGGTGGCATGATATAGCAGGTGGTAGGTATCGCAAGATAGGCATAGCAAAAGAGCGAGCATCTAGCAAGCAAAGATAGAAGTGATTTCAAGGTATGGTCATCTTGCTCGTAAGGTTCTCGAGTTGTCGAAGCCTTGATCCTCGAGATGCTTCTCAGGCCCTCGCTCACATACTGCCTCCGCTCTACCCAAAGCAAGAACACAAGCAAGCGGAACCACAATCAAACAAGGAACAATGCACAAGCAATATGATGCAAACATGACATGCTATGCGAGATGGATATGCAATGCATATGTATGTCGGAAGGAAAATGATGAACTGGCATCAACTTGGCAAACCAAGTATGCCACGAAAGATGGAGGATTTCGTTGAAATCGATATAAAGATCACCGAATCGGATGCACGGTTTGCAAATGACAAGCAAAACAAGAATGACGCAAATCTGCCTTAACACCCGATGCTACTTAGCACGAACACGTAAACTATGCTACAGCACCCCAACATAAAAACAAAGTATATGGAAACGAACTACAGGAGATGCTTAACAATATAGGAGCACTGAGCTACGGCTAAATCACATCATAACATGTTCAAACAAGCATGGAGAAAGTGCTCAAATATCAGGTTCACAGACTTAGTGAAAATACTAACATGTTCAGGAAAGCATGGAGAAAATACTAACATGGCAGGAATTAACATCAGGAAGGCATGTTTAGAGCAAGCAAACAACATGCTACAGGAACTTATAATAGCAAAGCAAGGCATGACATGATTCTACTCAAAGCATATTTCAATAGTCCCTTACTGACCATAAGCCAAAAAGGACCTTAAGAAATGATGGCACCCATGTAAACATTGCAAGTTTTATTACAGATTTCAGACTCAGTGAAAATATCAGGACATGGCAAAACAGATTCAACATGGCATGTTCGTGAGCTCGATGCACTCACTACAGAGCATCTCAAGATAAATTAAGCATACACCCATCAAGAAGACATGGCATAGGAGCTATACATGGCAAGAACAACATCATAGCATACACGGATCAACTACAACGACCTCGTGAAAATTGAATCTCATGCAAACAGTCTGCCAGGAAACATTTTCAAGCAAAAGTAGAGCACGAAAATGACATGCTAGACTACTCCATAAATACCAACAAAGGCATGGATGGATAGAGCAAATCCATATGTTCAAAACACCCTTACTGATCATGCTCAAAAAGGGTATGGATCTCTCTGAAACAACATGAACATATGGCATAAAATTAACAGCAGGACAAGACTTAGTGAAATCACTAAGTTCCTGAAATCAGTAACAACATCATCCCTACTTTGCATGCTTGTTCTAGTCAACACATAACTCACAAAAATACATGGAAAATACCCCTGGAAAGATGGCATGGCAATGTTCAACTCACATGTAGGAATCAAGTTCATAGGGTGCACACATAATTCATGGCAAAAATGACAAAATAGCTCGAACTGATAAGTTTCTGAAACTAACGATCTGAAGCTATCTTCCAACAGCATTTCGGGCTTCAAGATGAGCTCAAATGCAAATGATGCAATTGAATGAAATGATGTACTCTTCGAGACGAACATTTTGACATATTATACGCCCAAAACGGAGCCACAGTTGCAGAGTGATGTTGAAAAAGAATTAAACAGATTAGGGACTTAGACGAAAATTGAGGGGGAAAAGTCAACCAGGTCTTGGATCCGATCTGGCCGGAGAGGGGTTCAGCGGGAGCTCCCCGGAGGAGGGCGCCAGGAGGGGGGCGCTTGGCGGGGCCGCGGGCAATGGGCAGGGGAGGGGCGCAAGAAGAAGGGGCCTGGGCGGGTAGGGCGAAAAGGGCGGGGCGAGGGAGGCGGCGGGAGGGGGCGGCGGAAGGCGGCGGCCTGGCGGGCATGGGGGAGGGGGGGTTTCCCTGGGGGCCCCGGGGCCGGGCGGGGCCGGGGGGCGCAGGGGCGCCCCCGACCTGGGGGCGGGGCGGACCGGCGGCCCGGACGGGTCCGGCGACGGGGAATTTTAGGGTTTGGACCAAAATGGAAGGAGGACGCTTATATAGGCATAGGGAGCTAGGAGAGTCCAAATGGGTGTATTTCCACACGATCGGGATCGAACGACCGAGGGCATGGAGGTAACTTGATGGGTTATTGGGCTGTTTTGGAGGGTTGTTGGGCTGCAACTCAAAAGAGGCCTTATGAAAAATTTAACGTGAGTATCAACGAACTCCAAATGACCCAAACTTGAAGTGGTCTCCGGGCTAACGGCCACTTGGCAAGGCTCGTCCATTCCGAGAATGTTCAACACCCGACACGGAAAAAAGAACAAGAGGGGACCCGGGGAACATAGGAGTGTTTGATTGCAAAACGGACAACGGGAATATGCTCAATCATGAGACTAACAGTATGCAAATGAGATGCACATGATGACATGATATGAGATGCATGACATGGACAAAATGCAAAACGAAAACAAAACCCAACCACGGAGGGAATATAGGACATATCCAAAATGGCAAGAGTTGGAGTTACAAATATGGAAAGATACATCCGGTGTTACAACACTCCACCACAAAGAGGATCTCGCCCCAGATCTAGGACCGAAAGAACTGGATATTCGAACGGAGGGATCCTCGCGCCCCGGGGCTTCCAATGGTGTGACCACTTACTTTTAGGAATTTGATTGACTTGTTGAGTCTTGCTTGCTTTTTCAAGAATAGCAACGGGTGCTCATGATAAGAAAGATCTTCTTGGAGGTCAATTTCTTCAAAGTTGATAGTGCGCCAGAATCTTGAAGCACTTTGAGCGGACACGTGAAACACATCGGCACGCTTGCAAAGTTGGATGGAAGCTCGTTGATAGGCGGATCGCCTTTTGCCAATGATCTTGAAAGGACCCACGATCTAGGGGCAAGCTTCCTTTGATACCGGGGACGGTATTTCATTGAGAGACGCGAGGTAGACATGGTTCCGATTTAAAAGCCACATCACGGTGCTTGTCATCATAATAGTTCTTCCGCGATTTGCGGCTTTAAGATTCTCATAATGACTTTGCACATTTCTTTGCTTCGGATCGTCCCAAGAAGGGCGCTCAACCGCTTTAATTAAGAGGAGTACCACTTTCTCCCATATAGAATTTGAATGGGGCCTTGCCCAAACTTGCTTGAAGTGTTGTTGAGGAGAACTCCGATATGGGAGACACTCTTCCCACTTCATGCCAAAGAAATGAACAAGCCCCGAGCATATCTTCAAGGATTTGATTGACTCGCCGACTTGGCCACTAGTTTGAGGA